>JAUEKZ010098950.1:0-16030 GCA_031471865.1 Melibe leonina | reverse complement strand
GGGGGTAGCATTAAAAAACACAAACATGTTGGGTTTGGGATTTAACTGTATTTTATTCTCCAAGAACAAGTAAGTTCAAATGTCCGTCAAATGGCGTCCTTCATTTAAATTTATCTGGCCACCATATTCCGGTGTTGACAATAATAAACATCCATCATGGCGACGGGACATCAAAAACCGAAGAGTGCCAAAGATTGCATATCTATCAAGCAATTATTGCGAGAACACTGAATCACCGTGAGGAATGTTGCATGTGATTGTCGTTTAAGAAGTTGAAGAATTATTACCTAAATTCACAACCAGACTGTCAGAAATGTTATAAGCTGTCATAAAATATTTGGTCTTTTATGAACCTATACCTGAGAGCCGACCCCTAGATTGTTTACAAGGCTGTGTTTGCAATGGGTAGTTAACAATAGTGACTTAATCATCCGATTTTTGCATTCCTCGCAGTGTTCATTTTCAAGTACTTTGATTCGTTTATTCTTAGTGGCTTCCATATTTTTAATAAGTGTTTCCTCGAAGCATTCGTTGCTGGTCATTGTTTAGATCTTTTTTTCAAGATGGCGGGAGTGCGAAAATCGTTCGTCCGTTCTTTTTTAGTGTAACCATCCTCACGATCCCCTGTGGAAGGTGATAAAAATGTTATTTTTTTGCTTTGCTGCAGCACGATGATGGTTTTTTAAATGTTTTTGACATAGCTTAGGTCTTCAGCCATATTTATAAACAACCTAAACATACAGAGAGACACAAAGTTTACATTGTTTGATGACAAAAGTTTTAAGCTTACAACAGTAACATTCCTCACAAATCTCATCAATTTTTGGAATCTAGGAGTTTCTTTCTAATATGAAAGATATTTTCTATGAGATTTGAATACTTTGTTAAATAATCTGACTATTTAACCGTGTAAGCTTATCAGATTCTAATTTTTTGAAAGATGTGTGAGGAATGTTACCTGCTGAGGGCCTGTAGCATTTTTTTTGCTTCATATTTATTTTGTTCCCAAGTCAAATGTTAAACCAGAAAGCACTCTACTGATTTGATTTGATTTTTTATTTTGTCTAATGTCAAAGTTGGTTTGTGTTTTGGTAGATTGCTTTTTGAGATAGTAAATTAAAATTAAAAATTGGGTTTTCAAGGGGGATTTTCAGTTGTAACCATCCTCACATTTTTTTGCATAAAAACTCTTTCAACAATTATAGATTTTTTTTCTTTATGGTGTGATTTGGTTGAATGGGAACAAAGATAAGAGACAAAATGTTTTGAATTTTCCTTTGCTTTTTTTGTTTTTGTTTGTATCTGTAATGTTCCTCATGTTCTGGGTGGCTCTCTTTGATCAATGATTATACACTATGGGGTTACCGAAGAGCTTTGCAACTTTCAGGCTGAATTCTCAAAATATGAATCTACATATATAATATGTTATATTTATTTGAAATGAAAGATGAAATTTTGACTAAAATGTTATTAAAAAGTAAACAGTAACGGTGGACGTTCCCATATCTATCTATAGTCGAGACATCTAGAGTCAAGGCCCCCAAACCCGACACCCTGAAGGGGTTGTGAAATCAAGCAGCCCTGAGTTTTCAAATGCACCCAAAGCCGACAACTCTCTCTCTCCACTTACGCTTGAACCCTCGTGACCTAGATAGAAAAATCACAAGGAAGATCAAACTCATTAATGGCAACAAAACAAGGCCTCTAAACTATTAATTTTTATCTTTTAAAAGTGACTTTCTTTTTTCTTTAAAAAAAAATCTTGCTCGCTTTTCCTTAGAAGTTAAGAAAGAATACTTCGAATTCGAAATTCCTTGATGGATAAAGGGGGGATTCCCGTGACCTAGATATGGCAAGTGCATCGATCATAGTTCTGTGGTTTTTACAATAATCAATCGACAATTGCTTTTTTGTTATTGTTTAATGTCAAAATTGCAAGAAATTCAATGTAAAATGGGTCAATTATTGTAAACAAAGTCACAAAGTTATAACTTTCACATCTTACGCAAAGGATTGGTCTCATTCTGAGAGCAAGGGACCAAACAACTGGTCTAAATAATGCGGCATAGACAGTCTTAATTAACTCAAAACATCAGCAATGAATACTTATGAAGTAAAATAAAGGCGTTAGCTCCCGTAAAAAGCTCTTATATTATATATAAAAATTTATGATATATCGTGTTTTAAATCAGAGTAACTCCACCCCGTCGAGACGAAGAACCTCAGACTATTTTTCTAAGTAGAGAAGCCAGTCTCATTTGATCGGTCAGTTCGACCGCAGATGAATATTAACGTATGTGACGTATGAAGTGACATGTAGAGGAATACTTTTTTAATTTAGCTTAGTCTCACAACCTGACCATTTCAGACTAACTGGTAGGCAGCAATCAAAATGTAAACAGTGGATCATGTAAACCGAAACCTGTCGACTTTGGATGCCTTGACTATAGACAGATAAGTAGGATGAGCATTGAAAATTATTAAACACAAATTGCTAGACTTTAGATAATCTACAGACCCAAGATGGATATTTAGCTATATCTACAAAGACCCTCATAGGATAAGGATTTAGAATTAAGGATGTCCTAGGGTCTTGACTAGATTGCTAACCTGTTCCATACAAGTTTGATTTGAAATGTTCAGGCTGTAAATCCAGATAGTCTAATGTTGTGATGCAATGAGTAAGTTGTTTTAGAAAAGTAGGCTGGACTACTTATTGAGTGGGAAGCTGTAATACCATGTCCCAACACCATTAGAGAGTATTGGAAAATAAAAATTGATATCCATTCTAGGTGAGAAACCAAAGATGCGGAAGACAAATACAAATGAAGAGGCCCATCAGCCAGAAGCTTCAAGCCGAATTACTGTCACCACACCCTCAAACACACAGCTGACTGCAGGACAAATCCAGACACTTGCAAGGCTTGCAGGACAGCCCAATGCTTTAGGTATAGGCTTAATGTTTTTACATAGTTCTTACTTAAATTTTAAGTGAAGAATTGTAGCTAAATTGTTACTCACAATGTGACTCATTTTATAACTCCATATACCTTTAAAAATATTCCTTGTTTTCTATTCACAGAGGCATCTTCTATATTTGGATTGGGAGTAAAATTAAACAAGGGGTTGGCAAATTGTTTTTAAGAGCTGAATTGCTGTGACTGGCAATCTCGACTATTTTCATGTAGGCTTACTGCCGAAATGTATGAAACCTTATTTGATTATTTGATGCTCCATTTTGTCCCCAGGATTACAGCAGATCATCCCTTATATGATCTTCCTAATAAATATTTAGCAACATAGCTACTGACATACAATTTTAAGATTTCTGCTACATTTCACATCTTCACCATTGGAAACCAGATAATCATGATCCATATTGACACATATTCAATGTCTTTTTTATTCTCCCAGGGGTGTCCACAACAGGCACTGGGGCAGCAAATCTGTCCACCCTGATCACTGTGCCCAAAGCTGTGTCTCCTGGAGCAAGAGCGGTCTCTCTGGCTGGCACTCGCATCATTTCACCCCAAGCTATCAATATAATCCAGAGACAAATACCAGCATCAGGTTTGTACCCTACTCTCAGTGTGTCCAAAAATTATAATAAACATACAAAAATTCCTCCTTTTCATTGTCTTCACAGCTACTGAGTAGAGTGAATAGGTAATGTACTAGGTGGGCATCAACTGCCTTGACTAGATGGTGTCTTGGACATGCATTGTAATAAAAGTGCTTCCTTGGGTAGCAATGCTAACAAAATATTTTTTTAAAGATTTTATCTCTTTGGAAAATCCATCAAGAAATGAAAAAGTTCTGCAACTTTAAACCATGGTTCAGGTTGAATGAGTGTACATATATCATATGTATCGGGGGGGGGGGGGAACTCCCACATTACGGGATTTTTTCTACAACATTTTTAGAATAAAGTCCAACTCATCCCATAGAAAATAACAAGGAATCTTATGACACCATCAGCATTACTCTAGGTTTTTTCATTTCATAGTTATTTGACACCCAAAGGTCGGCCGTTATGATTAGCATTGATACAGTGTCTTTTAAGAAATATGTAGTAACAGCTCTGTAGGTTATGCTCTCCGTATTTTAAAACAATCTGAGGCGTTTTCATATTCCTTAAAGATAAATGGAAATAAAACCAAAATAATCGCAATTATTTGAAAAGGAAATATCTAATTTATCACTATTATTGTCAGGAATTTAAATCATTCCAAATGCTAACACAGCTAGTGATATGATCAAGCCGGTCCATTAAAAATTTGATTAAGTGGTCTTAGTTAGCTGACCTAAATAATATGTAACCTTCTTCTGATTAGATGCCAAGTTTCATTCATAGGCATTCAAAAATGACTTTATAAATAATGTTTAAAAATAGTGGCTATCAAAAGGTCGTGTCCTGCAAAATCAGTCGTTTTGCAGATCCATTTTTGTCACCCGCCGAGCGCACATGTTGGCATTGCTACCTTTGGTCATTGGTTAATCCAATATTTATATTACATTTTTAGAGAGGTTGTGAATCATCTTAGCTGGAGAAAAAAAGTTCCTATTAGGGTTTTAAGAATTAAACAATAGCTGTAAATAAACATTACTTGATTTTTTATTCTGATTAAAGACCAGAAATGCTTGTTACTGAAAGTGTTCAATAGTTTTCATTGGAGATCTTTATCTATAACAGATTATGTGTGTGTGATGATGTCATCTCCTAGTTACTACAGATTGATTAGAAATTGAAACTTATAAAAGTTTCTCTCTTTGAGAGGAGAAAACGAAAATATTTTAACCCCAAATACCAATTTTTGTCACCATTCGATTTTTGTTTAGTGATGGGATGAGGAAGCACTGAAATGATAAATACATGTCGAAAGCTTATTGAATGCGCAGTCATTATCATTAGTACTTTCTTTACTGTTTTCTATTGAATCATTAAATTACTAAATTGGACGATGAAAGAATAACTGGGTAGTCATAAAACTTTGTTTCATTTGTTATCTTTATTTATATTTTAACTTGTTTTTGTAGTTGTATCAGTGACAAAGATGTTAAACATTATTTTCGTCTCTATAGCACTTACAATTAACTTGTTATACTAAACTATTCATATTTTCAAGGTGAGAAGTGAAAGAAAATTACTCCACCAATAGATGGTTGTAGGTATCTGTTATTCGTAATATCTACCATATTATTGTTTCTGTGAAGCTGTAACAGGGTTGCTAGTGTATTATGATGTGTTCTCTTTGATTAATTAGAATGTAAACTTATTTTTGAATTGGTGAGGTTTATTTTCCTAATTTGAATCTTTAGAAATTTTGCTTGAGAAAAAATACATTTCAAATATATATCTAATGCTGTTTTGCAGGTGTGGTAGGTCTCTCGTGTGTTAGTGCAGAAAGCCTCCAGCAAGTCCTCCAGGGAACTCCTCTCACATTAGTTACGACAGCCAGCTCAGATGCCGCACTGATCCTGGACCAGCAGAGAAAGCACAGCCTGCTGCATCCTAAGAGACAACAGTCGCAGCAGTCTGGAGCAACTATCCACCATTTGGGCCCACTAGGCCTGGCCAGCCCCATCTCCAACCAGAGTGTATCGTTTGTCGCCAATATGAATAATGTCAAACAGTCAAGTAGTGCTACCTCACTGGTGGCTGCACCCTCTCCCTTAACATCATCCTCCACTGCTTCCAGCTCCTCTGTTTCCACAGCAGTAAAAGATGTCAAGCTACCCTTCTCCACACCCGTGTCCAGAGGGGCAACGTCTCCCGTTGCTGGGGCACCCTCTCCAAAGAAAATCAAACTGGAAGAGAAACCTCCTCAGAGTAGTAAAATAGCAGTCCTTCGGAAGTCTGTCGCCAGTCACAAGCGACGTAAAATGAAGGAGGTGAAATTAAAGTATAGAGAACATTTGACAGAACTATTTTATCTGCAGGCAGGAGGCAATATGGTTGAATTTCAGACTTGGAAGAAGAGAGCCACTCAGCCGCTGATCCATTTTCTAGAAGGCAGTAAATTAGATAGTGATGATGATGAAGATGGTCTGCAAGAGAAACGGATAAATGATGAGGTAAGAGTTAAATCCCATTGGAAATTCTATGCTGAAGTTTCGTTACATTTTATAATAGCGAGATATAAAACGTGATTTAGATGTATTCTTTTTTAAATATTCGGACATTGTAACTTCACAAGGCATTTTAAGAACAAAACTATAATCAAAATGAGCTTTAATAACAATTAATAGTGGTTTGAAGTGATTAATAGCAGAATTAGTAAAACAAAGCATCTATATGTGTATCTGAAACACTATTTAATGATTGGGAACATTTTCTACAAAAATATCAAGAAAACAAATTGACTAAGTTAGTTAGGTTTACGCATCAATTTTTAAATTGATGTGTAGTGACCAGGAAGCGGAGCCATTACACACACACCTTCTTTTATAGGTATAGATAGACACGCACACTCACTATCTAAAGTTTTGACTGAATAGCCTAGTTTTCTGACTTACGCCATTTATAACCTTGTGGGATGGCTCACAATTTGTTTACTTTGTTTTGGTTTACGCATTGTTTTATCATGTTTGATTTTATGGAATTCAAGGAGAGAATGATAATTATTTTTCTCTCTTCCCCTTTAAAAAAATTATCCTTTACAGGTTGTAGTGCTGACCAGTGCTGGAAGCAATATCCCAGTAGCTACACCAGTGGCCATTGCTACCACCCTGCCTCCCTCAGTCTCAGCCCTTAGCCAGCAAGGTAGTAGCAACATTCTCACCTCTCCTTTCTCAATAACCACCGCCTCTACAGGGATAGACGACTTTCTCAGGCAGCTGTCTGCCTATGTCAAGGGTATCTCCTTTCACCACTTCTTTTGCCGTTCCTTTTTTCTATTGGTGTACTTTCTGCTGTTCATCCTTGAGTTGTTTATGGGGCATTGTTAAATGCTATTGTGATTTGATGTGCATGAGTGGCTCCAATTTGGTGTCTGGGCCATACAAATAATAAGTCAACCAGATTAAGAATGCCATTTTTATCCGGAGGTGTTGAGAAGAAATGAGAGGGGTTTATACATCTATGGCATGTTTTTGAAGTGTTTTACATGCCATCGTTATTCTGTGTATCAATTCATATTAGTATGTAATGATGCCCTCTTTTTTTTGTCATAAGTTCTCCGAGATCTTTTCTTTGCAAAAGGAGTCTTTTCTTTGTGTTGGACTTGAATGTCAGAGCTGTTTGTTGTCATTATGATTTTCAGCTTTTTTTCTCAAGTTACATTATTTCTTTTTGCACCCCGAGTGTTAAAATGCTGGTATGTCGTTAGCTGTAGACAATTTTTATTGTTAAAAAAAATGTTATCCCCTATACTGTTTATATTTATTTGCATCATTTTTTATTTGATTTTGATGCTCTCAGCTTGTTGTTTGCCTTCCTTCAGAGTTTTTCTCCTTCGCCACTATGTCTATTGGATATGATGAATTAAGTTGATTTTTATTTCATAGCATTTCCTTTTCAGTACAATTCTTGATATATATGCAGACAGATTCATCAAAATTCATTAGTATTGAATTCTCTGCACAATTATTTCCTGTAAACAATGCGCTGAAATTCCAAGGCATTCGATATGCAAAGTGCATACAATACAATAGCTTTTTGTGAGGAAACATTTCCCACACCTTATTTTTTTCCCTCTGTTTTCCTCTTTGATGACCTGAATCGCTTAATATTAAATTAATTTTGATGGTCAACTTGTCCAATGGAAATGATCTTCCTCACTGTTTGCTAGCTCCATATATGTTATAATCATTTTCTCTTTGCCTACTACCACCATCCTCTACAAGTATTTCTATATCACAGGTGTGAGATTGTGTTGATCAGTTACTTTCTTTTTTTCTAAATCGTTTAATATTTTTTTTATTTGTGATACTAGTGGCTGTGGGTGTCTAATAATAAGCTGATTTAATGAAGCCCCTGCATCTTCAGGCTTGAATTACTTATAAAGTATTGTTTTAGCAGCTGTTTGCTTTTTATGTACTTCTTGTATTGTTTAGTTTGATTACTTTGCAAGCAGCCAGAACAGTTCCTCAGTTACATGTTTTGTTTTTTGTTTTGATGAATTCATTGCACAATACATTAATTTTGTTCTCCCCTACAAATGTTAAGACTAGCCCGCTAATTAGTAGTAAAATGTCTTTAATGATCATATCTTTCTATCAATAGTTTGTGAAATTAAATGGTCAAGGTGGCAACAAATTTTGCTACTGACTCGGCAGCAGGTTTTGTAACTAAGTGCTTTTCTCTCAATACTGAAAAGGATTCAAAGAGACTGGTGTGGTTATCTGAGTAAGCTTTTTAAAAAGCCATTGAAAATTCATATATGTCCCCGCCCTTTTATTTCAAGATTCTTTGAGTGTCAACTCATCTTTCAATAGATTATTGCTGTTTTCACTTTTACCAGCAACTACCTCTTCATCTGAGCTGCAGCAGCATCTGACCAAGGCTGCGGATGTTAAAAGCAACTCCCATACTCACAAATCTTCATCTACATCCCAAAGGTAGTCTTATCTGCTCTTGAAAGTTAAGCTTATGATTTTTTTCTTACAAGTGGACCATTGAGTTGTTGAAGCTATCTTGTGTGACATCAAAACAAGACAATTTTGCATGTTACATTGTCATGTCACACATGGTATGTCTCTCAGCCAGTCGAGGGGAGACATAGTGGAGCTTACTGTCCCCTCCCCAAGAAAGGCAGTAATGATAATCTTCCGCCAATTTTTTTTTTGCCTGCTGTCAGATTTTTTTTCTCTTTTTGTTGTTGTTGCCTCAAATGCAATTTTGGTCGGCGGAAAAAAATCACTTTCCCTCTCTTCTTCCAATTAACTGACCGACTCGACTGGACCAAATACTATTGTCAGTCAGTGCATATTTCACCGAGGCCGGTTACAGATTGCTTAAACTATCTCTTTCTTACTCTCTCTATCAGGTACAGGCATAGATTCGATACCCAAAAAATTGTCTGATGATTGCTCTTTCCAATGATTGACACATTATTCAACAAAATCATATAAAAGGTTGGGGAAAAAAATATTCTGCCTTGGGAGGTTGAACTTCAATGTTGTGAAGCTGATCAGACAACAGGAACTTCAAACAAGAGCTTGTGAGAACTCTTCCTCAGAGGAATCTAGATAGACTTGAGCTCATTATTTTGTGTATCAATTCCCATATGCATCATTTTAATAATCTATTTCATCTCCAAATAATCTATAACACTTTCTTCCTTCATTTACTTCACCCACTCTATCAATCTAATTTGAGAGAAGATTGAGGGCTAACAATTGTAACTTTGGTACCATGCTGACTATTTACACTCACAGACCTGTAAGTCTTCCGACAATTGTCGGATTTATGGCAATATCGTCACTGCCTGAAAACTCAACAACACATGTGAGTTTGCTTTTGTTTCTTTTTGTCTTTATGATAGCACTGTTATTGTGTGCGATTATGATAAGTGCTGTGACAGGCGCATACGCTTGGAAAAATTTTCAGGCAATTTTGTCTGATGCCACTTACAGGTCTGCACTCAATAAAAAGAAATTCTAAGTGTAACTCTTCTATTGAAGTTATTAAGTCTTAAGCAGAAATGAACTAGAAAATATGAATTAATTCCACACATTAAATGAGTATTGTCAGACTCTGGTGACAGGGGTGATCCTGCTCTATATCGTAAACGGCGACAGAGGGCAAAGTCGTTTATCAGTTAAGTGGTAAAATTTCTCCTAGTTTTTAAGCGGTTGTACAGCCTTGTATGAAAGACCTTTGTGTGCATTCAGAGTGGAAAAAAGAGGATAGCCAATATTTTAGACCTGTAAAGAAAATAAGAGGGTTCAGGTTGGGACAAAGAACTATAGACTAGAAAAATGTGAAAGACTATGAGTTTCAGAGATGCCAACCAAAACAAAATTTTCGTATTTAGTTTGAATTTTTGGTTAAACTACGAAAATACGAAAAGTGGTTGAAAAACTACGATAGGTGGGTATAAAAGAATATTATGCGAGAACTTTAAAGTACGAAATAAGGGCTGTTCAAGTACTTCAATTTAAAGTATCGATTTCTTAATCGCTTGGCACTGTTCCTAAAGTTTTTGAATGGAATACCACAGAGTTTGATTCTTAATATCGTGACTTTGAACTTTATATATGCGTTTGAATATCAGCATCATGCCCAACATTGGGAGCGGGTTATATACAAAATGACCCCAGACGGCCGCAAGTCTTTGGTGCTGCCTTTTCATAGTTTTGTCTATAGAAAAAAAAGTCATGTTAATGTATGAATTTTATGACTTATGGAACAAGAAGAAGTTATGTCATGATGAGATATGGCCATTGCAATTAGTTTGGGGATGACTCAACTGGATAGTCCAGTCTATCAAGACATAGAGGGTCTAGATCTAGCTAGTGTATGACGATGGTAGCAGACTAGAATAAAAGAGACCCGAGGCGACAATGTCCTTAAATCCAATTAAAATTTCTGCAAATTAATGAAAACAACCAAATATTGGTAGGATACTATTTTTTCAAATTTGTTTGCTTTTATTTTTATTTCATTTTCAATATGATGGAATTTACTGAGTCTAGATATATAGGTACCTATGTTGTCTCCACTGTTCCTGTGGGCAGCTGTTAAATTTTCTATTTCTTCCTTTATAATGTATAATAAGTATAAGGGGAACATCAGTTAGTCTTATGTTAATTGTATATTTTTAGTTGATAGATTGAGTACATTTTCATGATGCAGAATGTGTTTTTATTGATCACTTTTTGCTTTTAGTGTGGATATCTGTCGCGATAAGGGGAATCTGAGTTTTTTTGGACTGAATCTGAAATATTTTTGGTCTGTCTGAATTTTTCATTTTGAGGGGTTGGCATCTCTGGAGTTGTCCTAAGTGTTAAAGGATATGCTGTATGAGTAAGTGTAAATAATTATTGTATGAATGCTGTACTGCTTTTTAATGTATTTGGGTTGTTACTCATGTTTTTCTGCCTTTTTTCAGCATTCCCTCTAAAACAATCAAACAGAGCACATCCCCAGGACGATCACGGCAAGCTATTGCGTCTGTGTATGAAAATGTTACAGGGTCTCAGGATGTTATAGTAGAGAGAGCGAAGCAGGTAACTCTTATTCATAACATATTTACTCTGTGCAAGCCACATCCTTTGGAGACATATCTAATTTTTTTGAATTGGCATAACCTTGCTGGTTCAAAATCTTGTTTAGTTGGATGGTATCTGACTCATTTTTAAGTCATTAATGGCTCTCTCATTTAAATCTAGTAGAAAGTTAAACAATTCAAATTCTTATGTTTTGAACAATGATTACTATAGACTATAGATCTTGGCAACAACTACAATTTTCAAATATTCTTGTTGACAGGAAGCTCAGGTGATCCAGCGAGTGAATGAGTTGCGTAAGGATGGTTTGTGGACGGCGAAACGTCTTCCACGTGTCCAAGAGCCACCACGACAGAAAGCTCACTGGGATTACCTGCTGGAGGAGATGACCTGGTTGGCTGCTGACTTCATTCAGGAACGCAAATGGAAGAAGGCAACGTCAAGGAAGATCGCACGCATGATCTCCAACCACTTCAGGGAAAAGGAAATGAAGGAAATTAAAGCAGAGAAAGAGGAGGCCATCAAACTAAAGAAGATTGCAAGTCAGATGGCCAAGATGGTCAAGGAGTTTTGGAATAACATAGAAAAGGTAATAGGACAGAAGAATACCAAAGTTAATCAATAGTATCTCATATGTTGCTATATCAATTGATGCATTTTCTGCTTTACCAATATAAAACGCGGGTGTTTTGTGGGCACTACTTCTGTTTCTTATCTTTTGGATTTATCTTTCATCTTACTTTTTTCCAGCACTCTCTCCAGTGCTCTCTTAACAAGCATACACACACGCAGCTGTTATGTATTGATTAGCTCAGTCTTGTCCTGCTTGTCATCCAAACAGACTTAAAGTTATCCCCCATGTTTTACACTGACTGGTACCTAACTACAGGGTCACTTGCTATCTGGAATGACTGAAAGGGCGGTAGAATATCCTGGGTCTCCCTGGACCTTAATAGTGTGTGATGTGGGTGGTGGCCATTATCTGTTTGTGTCCTGCTTTGTAATTGTGAGAGGTGATATTTTTTCCCCTGTAAATCACATCTTTGTCGCCTTTTTTGAGAAATATCTTTTCATTGTAAATAAATCATCTCTCTGTGAAACCTCCCTGGCAGGGTCAAAGTCTGCCTATTCTTTTAACTAGCCTATCATCTTACTTTTCCCTGGGCGCTTCTATTACCATAGCAGTTGCATCGCCCTAAAACTCTCAATTAACAAACAAAATGAAAATTTTATCCTGAAGCTGCAACTGAATGTTTTTATAGTTAATCAAAAACGGGTGCAGTTGTTCATTGTCATATTTATCATTTTTGTACCAGGTTGTACAGTACAAGCAGACTACCCGTTTAGAGGAGAAAAAGAAGAAAGCTTTAGACTTGCACTTGAATTTCATAGTAGATCAGACTGAGAAGTATTCCTCGTGGTTGACAGCTGGTTTGCAGTCAGACAATATGAGTAAAACATCGTCTGAGTGTGAAAACAGTGATGCTGGGGATAGTAAGTGTTGATTGAACTTTTTAGTGGGATTATTTATCGCTGCTGTTAATATACTGTCCTATTTACACTTATTGCTTAACTGAAAATTTTTATTTTCATACTTTGGTTTTTTCTACCTTCCATTGCAATATGGATAAGATAAAAGGATGGCAATCGGTATGCTATTGTGCTATTAGGCAAGTGCGGGGTGCTAGTGCAGTTGGAGGTCTCGGTTTTAATTTGAATTTGTTCCTTGACATTTTTATCCTTGGCTAGTTGTAAATGAGGCTAGAGTCACTAACGAGGCATGTAGTGTCTTGTCTAGTGCTAAATGTCTCATAGAGCAAAGTCATGTTCTATGCGCCAGTCGTTTAGTATTCCCTACATGACTGGTCACAGGATCTGATACATTTTTTTCAGCGTGAGTTTGAGTTTGTTGCAATTTTAAGTAGGAAAAAATATTTTTTGTCTGTATTGAAAACAGGTTTTTATGAGCTGATAGATATTTTGAGGATTTGCTTTTATGCAAACGTCTTGTTTTTGTGACTAAGCCTGAAGTTTTATATTGATTTTAAGATTGGATGTTGAATAACCGACTTGCCTTTTTTCTATTGCAGCTGAATTTAGACCTATGGGCACTGCCAGTGATGATGAAGAAACCATTGAGAAGGAAGAGAATGAGGCTGGTAGTGATGGAGTAAGTAATAAATGATACTTATTTGGGGGATACCAGACTTGCCAACCTGTATGATTTCGCGTATTTTAATATGCGCTGCGGCCGAAAATACATGAAATAGTATTTTTTGTTAAAATACGTGTACGGGACATGACTTGTCGTATTTCATGGATTTTTATTTTATTTGGCAGAAAAGCTGAAAATATCTGGCAACCAATTGCTAGAGATGGGCATCACTAATATTGATATCGCTATCTACTATAATAGCATCGGTCGACACTCAGTATTGATTACGGATTTAAATGTTTATCGATCTAGAGCAGTCAGTACTCGGTTGTGAGTACTAATATGATTATTGCCCATGTCTACCTATCGGACTTGCGGCGCTCGTACTATGATTTGTTGATGGAATAACCCGATATTTTTGCCCTCGATCAGTTGACGTTCCACGTTTTTTCTGAAAAGCAGTGCATTTTATTTGTGCGGCAAGAATCTTGAGTTATATTTTCTCATACATGGATGATAAATCTAAAAGGAGACAGGAGTTTTCTCAAGTCATATTTGGCTAAATATCCTTTTGTTAAACCGTGTCTATCTAGCTATCTAGATACCTCCAAATCAAGTGGTAACCTGTTTTACTATTGTAAGTGGGATACTTATGTTGGCTCAGCTAGAACTAGTTGTTCGAAAACTAAAATTCAAGTCTGACACCATTCAACAACTAAGATAGAATTTGTTTATATGCTAAACAGGCAAAAACCTATTGAGGTGCAGGAGTTATATAAAAAAGAATGGGAGGCCAAGGAAAAGGCAGATGTCGAGACAAACAAAAGAGAGAAAAAATTAAAGGTATTGAATAATTAGGGGTGGTACTGAATTGTCATTAACTAGAATGATGGTAAAATTAATTTCAGACCTGAATCTAGCATTGAATTCTGCTACTACCTTGACTCAAGCCTTCAAAGTAATAATTCCGGATTCCAAGATAGCCCGTTCTCAGTGTAGCCATACAAAGCAGGTTATTAAAGACTGGTAGCCAAACACCAAACTTTGGTTCTACAAAGGATGAAAAATTATCATTTTTCTCTAGCCACCGATGGTTCGGGTGCTTGAAATTTTATCCGATTGTTGGTTCTCTCAAAATAGGATTTTTTTTCCAGAAATATGATAATGATTTGATGATTGAAAAGGGGGATTGGCAAGTCTGGGATACCAATGGCATACCGTTGACCAAAAGTGTTTCATAGTTGTGTTCTGAAATTTATCAAATATTTATTTAAACTAACCTACGCATGTATTCTCTGAATTAGATAGATTCATGCTAGTAAATAAGTATGAATACCTCATAAATTTAAAATGTTGTTTCTTCTTTTTCAATCCGCATAATTCATCATTTAAGATTAATGTAGTCATTTCTGTTTTCTTTTTGACAGGATGGCACCAAGGAAGAACTGGAGGCTTTACAGAAGGAAAGTGAACTCCCTATAGAAGAGGTTCTGAAAAGTCTTCCCAAAGAGATGCTGGACCGACCGTCCAGTGGTCTAGAGTTTGGGGAGGAGGGTGGGGATGAAATGGCACAAAGTGAAAAACCAGCAGGGGAAAAGGTAATTACAATCTAGAAAATAGGACTGGACTTTGATTTAATTGGACATCACAAAAGAAAAATAACATTTTGGTGTTTAGAAAAATATATTTGAAGTCCCGTTGGTCCAAGACTCGCATTCATTATCAAAACTGCCTTGATAATTATTATTTTAATTGGTATTTTATTTTGTGTTTATTTAATGTTTATCTAGGAGAAAGACGGCGATTTTGATGCTGAAGGGAAAGAGGATGAAGATGAGGAAGAAACACTGGAAGAGCAAGAACACCATGAGAAAGATTACACAGGAGAGTTGGATGACTTAAAAACTGAAGGTACCTAGCTGGATGATATGATTTACATGGACTAATCAAAATCTATGATTGCTTATCATATTTGCTAAAAGTATCTTTGTTTTGCACGTTTTTTTTCTTCTTGATAATATTTACTGACTAGTTGGAAATATATTTATTTGATTGGTTTTCAGCATATTCTGATGTGGTCTACTTTCATATGACTTTGCTTTGCAGGAGAGTTAAGTGTAGAGGAGCTGATGAAGAAATATGCAGGGGCCTATGACAGTGACTTTGAAATGCCAGATGAGAGTTCAGATGATGGCAGCGGTGAGGAAGATGAAGATGGAGAAAGCCAAGAATCCTCTGGTTAGTACTTACGATAAATTGAAAAGTTTTACTTCATATGTCATGCGTAAGACCTTGCTAAAGACTGAAAAAAGAGGGTAATTGACTGATGTCATAGGGTGCTACAGTGCTGCCAACCTTTGGTAAAAAATGCATATTCTTACGCGTTTTCATTCATCATACTCATGCACATTTTTGCAGAGGTTCATGTGCATTATTCAATTTCTGCAATTTATAAAAATAATAGAATGAAAAGAATTAACAGCATGTACTCATTTTTAGTGTACTTTTAACCCTTGAAGGATCGTGGGAAATGATTGTATTTTTGATATTATGGGTAACTACTGTGATTTTATGAAGATTTGTGAACTTGTTGAGTTCAATCTTGAAAGCTGGAGAAATACATTAGCAGGGCTGCCAAGTGTCCCGCATTTTGCGGGACAGTCCCGCATTTAGAAGAATTTGGAGGTTTTGTCCCGCAGTCCC
>JAUEKZ010098839.1:0-16037 GCA_031471865.1 Melibe leonina | reverse complement strand
TGGACTAACATTTTCATCTCCCTCTCCAAAGTTCTTCTCCATGTCTGTCCTAACCCTTTCATCTCCCTCTCCAAAGTTCTCCTCCATATCTATCCTAACCCTTTCATCTCCCTCTCCAAAGTCCTCCTCCATATCTGTCCTAACCCTTTCATCTCCCTCTCCAAAGTCTTCCTCCATATCTATCCTAACCCTTTCATCTCCCTCTCCAAAGTCCTCCTCCATATCTATCCTAACCCTTTCATCTCCCTCTCCAAAGTCCTCCTCCATATCTGTCCTAACCCTTTCATCTCCCTCTCCAAAGTCTTTCTCCAAGTCTGTCCTAACCCTTTCATCTCCCTCTCCAAAGTCCTCCAAGTCTGTCCTAACATTTTCATCTCCCTTCCCACAGTCCTCTTCCATGTAATTCTCGGCCTTCCCTCCCTTGAGGCGTCTAGTGGAGTAGAAGACTGGTAGGATATTATTCTTGATATTCCTGAACCAGCGAACTCTGTGAGGATTGTTGTAACCATCATCCGTGTGTGTCCTTATTTCTTTTGTGGTTATGTTATTTTACCTCACAACCCTTTAAAGGGGATGGTAATGGCTTTTCCCCTTTGGCAGAGTCCAAGTCTGGCCGTACTTTTAATGAACATATCTTATTACCTAGATATGATAGGTTCATTATTATCTTCCCCTCGGCGCTGATATGACCGCAAAAAAAAAAACGGTCTAAAATTCCTCAGAAACAATCACGTAAGTAGTCAGGAACTTCGCGTGTTGTAAACAATGAAGCTTTATAAAACGTGTAATGGTAATAATTTACAAATCCCCCCTGCCCCCTGCTCGTCGTTCTTTTCCTGAATGTGTTATTCTTAGGGTACATTCACGGCAAAAAAAAAATTAAAAGTCGGTTAAAATAAGTAGTAGTATCGTATGGCATTCTAAATTCAAACCTCCGGTTAAAGTTCTTCGAGACGTGTTTTTGTTGTTGTATTTTTCGTTGAATGCATGCACACTTGCATAGCCCCGGTTTAGTTTTGTGATCTGACAGTTTAAAACAAGGTAATCCGAGTCTTGTGGATAATCCCCGCAGTGGGGACAGGTAGGAGAGTCAAGTAGGTGCCGTTTGTACATGTTGACTGTCGTTCTACATGTTTTTGCTGGATAAAATACGGAATGAGTTGGGTTGTTTTTTCTTGTTTAAATCAAATGGCCCTTTCGTCAGGGGCAGAACACTGCTTGTTGCCAGGGTGTGCTTAGAATGGACATAGGTTATTCATGGGGCCTAAGCTCGGTGCCAACAGGAATCACCCATTAACCCTTTCACAGCGAGGTCTGATTCTAACCCAACTGAAATATGCAATTTTGAAAATGTACATGTTCTTGATAATCAGGCTTTTGGCATATGTCAGTTCACTGAAATCTGATTTATCTGGTATAAGAACGCAAATTTCGAAAATGTTGGTGTCTTTAACAGTGAAAGGGTTAAGTCACAGAGAGCAATTTGCTGTAAATCTTTATTTTTGCCAAGAAAGAAAACTACGCAGAGTGCCAAAGCTCAACTCGAGCCCGATGCGTTGGTTGGAGTACGAGGGCCATTCCTCATCCACAAGGCCACTTGTTCCCGTTCTTTTATTACTATAATATGAAAACAAACAGCCTTACTAGAAGTAGTTCTGCTAAAACAGACCGCAGCACCGTGTCCTGGCTAAAATATTATTACGTTGTCTTCAGCGTCGTAAAAGAACAAAAAAAAACCCCCAACAAAACAAAACCAAAAAACCAAAAAAACAACCCAGTTCGGACAGGATATTCATAAGTATTTTAGTTTGAGTAATCTGAGGCAACATCCGCCACGAAATCAATACAGACTACTAAAACATTCAACGTTGACGTTCCGATTGACTGACCACCAAAGACAGGGATCGGATTCGTAACCCGATTCGTAACCCGAATCAAGATTTCAATCCGAGTCCAAATTATACATTATTTGAATAATCAAATTACACTCGCATTCATTGCGCATGCTTTGAACCCCTAAAATATGTATAATCATAACAATCCACTCCCAGCCGAAAGGGAGAATTCAGATTTTCGTCGTGGATTCACCCTTTCAATGCTAAGGCCACCAAATTCCTCAAAACTTACCTGTTCTTATACCAGATAAATCAGGCTTTTGGCATATGTCAGTTCCCTGAAATCTGATTTATCTGGTATAAAAACACTTAAATTTTTAAGATTTTGTATATAATTCAGTTGGGCATGAATCAAAACTCGCAGTGAAAGGGTTAAGCTGCTAACTAGACATCAAAATCTTCAAGATTTATCTATTATTGTTCCAGATAAATATGATTTCTGTGGTTTACATAATGCCAAAAGCCTGAATTTCATATATTATGTCAGTCCACTGAAATCTTATTTATCCAGTAGAATACCGCGTTAGGAGGCGCGGTGGTCTAACTGGTAGCGACGCAGCACATAACCCGGGAGCTCCGGGTTCGATTCCTACCAGGGGCACTTCGGTTTTTCCTTTGGCAATTGCCTCGCCCCACCCAGGTGTAAAATAGGTACCAATCCACAATTTGGGTTGGGGAAAGTAATCTGCGATAGACGACCCTCCTATCCAGAGGGTGGCAATCATTGTCATTTGTCCACTTCACGCTACAAAAACCGGGTTAAGCTCCGGGTCTATGGGCAATAAGGCTCTAAAAGACTTACCAAAATATCGCGTTAGTTTTCACGATTTTGTATATTAACATAGTATTAATTATGTTTGGTTAGAATTGGACTCCGCAGTGAAAAGGTTATGGCTTAAGTGGTCGCCTCATGAAATCGTCCCCCAGAAGGTTGTGGATGTAATAGTTTAGATGATGACACGAGGATGAGTTACAGATAGCACCAGAGGGAGTCATTGAAAGACAGATTATTGTACCCAGCACATTCAAACACATGCACTTGTGCGCGCGCGCGCATACACATATACACACACAGAGACACGCATACACGCACACACACACACAGACACATACACTCGCCTATAGAACAACTACTCTATGCGCAATTTCATCTCTACAGTCGTCCCTCTCTGGCAGGTTATCTCTCTGTCTTGTCTCTCTCTCTTCTTTATCGCTTCTATCTCTTCTTTCTCTTCTCTCTCTCTCTCTCCTGAGAGAGAGAAAGAGAGAGGAGAGAGAGGGGGAGAGAGGAGAGAGGGCGAGAGAGAGAAAGAGAGAGAGGAGAGAGAGGAAGGGACAAATAGGGAGAGATAGAGATAGAAAAAGAGAGAAAACGAGAAAGAGAGAGAGAAGAGAGATGGGGAGAGAGGGGGGAGAGGAAGAAAGAGAAAGAGAGAGAGAGAGGACAAAGAGAGGTAGCTAGAGATAGAGAGGGAGAAAGAGAGAGAGGAGAGAGAGGGAGAGAAAGAGAGAGAAGGGAGAGGAAGAGAGAGAGAGAGAGGACAGAGACAGGGAGTTAGAGATAGAGAGGGAGAAAGAGAGAGAGAGAGAGAGAGAGAGAGGGAAATATTAGAAGAAGTAATCAAAATTCGAGAACGGCAAGGACACAGTTTACATTCTGAATAAGCATCCATTGGTTCCGATTGCTTAACGCTGGTTGATGCCGTGTGTGCCAAAATGGACAGGATGAAGTCCTTTATGACATCCGCTTGGAAATCGATAGACAAATGGCCCGTGGAAACTATCAGGTCGAATTTAACCCTTTCAATGCTAAGGACAGAAATCAAATCTTCACGATTTGCCTGTTCTTATACCAGATAAATCAGATTTCAGTGAACTGATATAATATGCCAAAAGCCTGAATTTCAGTTCACTTAAATCTGATTTATCTGGTATAAGAACACGTACATTTTCAAGATTTTAAATATTTATGATTTTAGTTGGGTTAGAATCAGAACTCGTTGTGTGAGAGTTAAACACTTCCACTCACCGTTCTTGCCTTTGGATTTCCCATCGAAGTCCTTTCATTGTGCAACCGTTAAGGACAGAAGGGGGATGTTGCTATGGGATCATTTATCATACGTTTTTATAGCTTGTGATATTAACTCCTTCACTGCTGAAGGTTGTTTATCAAACTAGAGACATCAAAATATGCAAGATGTGCCTGTTTTTATACCAGATAAATAAATAAGATTTCTGTGGACAGACATATGACAAGAGCCTGAGTTTAAAACTTTTTTGCATAAATTGTCAGTGTACAGAAATCTTAATTCTATCTAGCAGGAAAACAATATGTGGATATTGAATATTTTAAGGATGATATTCGGTTTGATTCGGACGTCGCTGTGAAAGGGTTAAGATGGACCGCTAAGTCTGTGATTAAATGGGAAAATAGAGTATTAACCCTTTCACAGCCAGGTCGGATTTTAAATCTATTGAAATATGCAAAATCTTGAAAATGCACTTGTTCTTATACCTGATAAATCCGATTTCAATGAACATACGTATGCTAAAAGCCTGAAATTCAGGCTTTTGGCATATGTCAGTTCATTGAAATCTGATTCTTCTAATATAAGGACATAAGAATTTTGAAGATTTTGGTGCCATTAGCAGTGAAAGGGTTAAACAACTGAGTAAAATACAAATATGAAATAGTCTAAAATGCTGACTAAGTCTCTTTTTCTCTTTGTTCTTCTTTGTCTGTAAAATACCCGCTCAAATTTTTTTACAGCTGGGAACCTGGGATACTCCCTTTGCATTTTTCGTTAGAGAATGAAAATGTGGATTTACAGCAGGAAACGATGTCTTAACTTTATGCAATATACAATACAGTAGCGGTTTGTCAATGCACTTTAGAAAGGATGGAGGGAAGAAACGGGGCGGGGGGGGGGGGGGAGGAGATTTATGTGATACGGCAAGATATAATGAAGGGTTGCTTTACAAAACACACCTCTTCATGTTTTGCATTGAGCTGAGATAATAAAATGGACACCTTGTACGAACGGGTTTAGTGACAAAAAGACGTGATATTGAGTGGGATCCGGAATGGTTTAAAACGTTTTTGTTTGGGAGAAAAAAAGGAAACAATTAATTGTATTTTTTTCTTTCTTCTATTCAGTTCTTACTTTTTCTTTCTTTTATTTGTTTGGGGGTGAATAGTGTGTTTTCTCATGGAATCCTTCATTCATTCTTTTATATTTTTCCTTGGTCACATTTTCATTTATCAGATTGTGTTCACAGGTTCTTCAGAGACCCCATGGCTCAAAAGATGAGGCGGTGGCCTCTGAACTGGTATGAATAGGGTTCGGACCCCTTCAGTCATACTTAGGAAGTTAACCCTTTCACAGCGAGGTCTGATTCTAACCCAACTGAAATATGCAAAATGTTACGTATTCTTATACATCAATTAATCAGATTTCGGTGAACTGACATATGCCAAAATCACTGAAAGGGCTAAATTTGTATTTTCGGTACTTATAGAACAGTGTTAAAACTGGTTGGCCCGGTGTCAGTAAACTGCGAATGGGTTGTACATCAATCTAGGTGAGCCATCCTCTTATCTCTGTTTGGCAGCACGTTACCTTGACTAGAAAGGTTTTTTTTGTTGGGTTTTTTTTCTTTTGATATGACCAAAATGTATGGAAAAGGTTGTTTAACATAACATATAAAACAAACCGACCAACTAGCCAACTACACAAAACGTCCAGAAGATTACTTTTTCAGACCATTCAATTTCAGTCCCTATTCAAATGTTCAAAGCATTAACGAAACGACTTCATGCCACATCTCTATGACTGAGTGCAATGTTTGTTTTCGATATCTGACATTAGAAATTAACCCTTTCACTGCGAGGTCTGATTCAAACCCAACTGAGTTATATGCAAAATCTTAAAACTGTACGTGTTCTTATACCAGATAAATCAGATTTCAATGAACTGATATATGCCAAAAGCCTGATAATCAGGCTTTTGGCATATATCAGTTCATTGAAATCTGATTAATCTGGTATAAGAACAAGGCAAGTTTTGAGGATTTTGGTGGCCTTAGCGGTGAAAGGGTTAAGAAAGACCCTCAAATTTATTTAACATCATGTTGCTACAATGGCAAGGTTAAACAAAAAAAGCAAAGGACCAATTCGAATTTAAAAAGAAGCTGTGAATCACAACTAATTACCACCATTAATGACTTTAGAAATTGTCTAAATATTAAAGGTAAGATTCTACTAGAAATTTCAAAAGCCTTTGATAAAGTTAATAATAAAAGGTTATTATACAAACTAAACTAATGGAATATCTGAACAAAATCTGAATTGGATGAAATCATTTGGTATAGGCAAAACTCATAAACGGTGATAGTGAAGGAAATGGAATCGAATGAAGTAACTGTACGATCAGGGGTGCCGCAGGGTACAGTTGTAGACCCATTGCTCTTCCTCATTTATATAAACAATATCCATAAAGATTTAACACCAGGGACTGAACTAAGATTATTTGCAGATGATATTTTTTTTGATACAGAAGAATAGGGGATAAATATGATTGTAGAATCTTTCGAGGAGATTTGAAGAAGCTGGTGGGAGAAAAAAATGGAAATTCTAAGTTTATGCCTTAAACTACTAACTATATACATCAACAACCTCAAACTCTGTTAAAATACTAGATATGTAAAATTTCAGTGGATTGACAAATAATGCGAAATGCATGAAATTCAAGATATTATCATTATTATCCTTATGACGTCAAGCGCATAGTGTCTATTTAAACCATCTCGTTAAAGTGAGGCGATTCTGGCAAAAAAATAAAAATAAAATAAAATAAAAAAAACCCTTACTGAAGGAAAATAACCCCAAGCGACTTTGGTAGAAAGTTTCGAACGCCCGAAACAGGGGCTCTGTGCTGCATCGCTACCAGTTTGGTTACTGCTCCTCTTGGGTTTGCTAATGCTCTTAGTCTAGAGCCGTGTGGGTGACGGCGAACAGACTGCGTACCAGAAGCGCGTTAACGCAGGCTACACTACACAAGTGGGGGCGAAGTGTAAAATCCACCCCCATCTGGTTGAAGGGTGACGAAGCTAGTCGGCGGCTTCCAGTCGGTTCAGGCCTGTAACAACGCTTTCCATGACTGGGTAAACGGTGGATTGGGGGTGGCATAAATCACGGGACAAAACTACTACTACTTGGGTTTGCTTGAATACCTAAACGTGATTAACAAACAATTAACTTTATTTTCAGGCATCGGTGCTTTGTCGCGGAACTGCCTCCGTCTTCATGGCATTCTGTTCGATGAGTCGTATGATGGCAATCCATCCTTGACCTGTTATTGGTTTGATGTAGCATACGCACAAATCCTAATCCAGCTTTTGATTATATTCCTACCTCAAATGTCAGCTTGTTCAAGCGGTTCTGACATGGTTGGACTTATTACTACTAAACTATGATCAAGCTTAACCCTTTCAACGCTGAGGTTATTTCTCAAACTACTAGCTAGATACATCAAAATATTCAAGATTTGACTTTTCTTACACCAGATAAATCAGATTTCAGTGAACTGACGTATGTCTTTGGCTTTGTCAGTTCATTTAAATCTAATTTATCCTGTACAAGAACATGTACATTTAAAAGATTTTGCATATTTCAATTCAGTTAGAGTCAGATCCAGCGTTGAAAGGGTTAACTTATGTTGTTCTTTGTAGCAAATAGACAGTACACATTCATATTCTCAATCGAGCTGATGATTGTCACATTTTCCAATGGTTTCCAGTATTGTATTAATTGCGTTTGCTATCTATTGAATTAAAAATAATTTAATTTGATTTTCATCCGTGCGAATGTTTTTCAGCGTTAAAGTAAAGGTCTTAATTTGCCCTGGGCGCTGATGGGTTGGAATTCGACTTATCGATGAGTTTTTCTCTCAAATTTCCCGAACCGTTCAAAGTTACTAGAGCTAGAATAATAGATGGAGTTTCACACCACAAATCCGTACTTTTAGTTGCACTTAATAACTTAACGCCTATCTGTAATTTGAAAAAAAAATTAAATAGTGTTGTGAATAGAATTCAAATATCATCTCTTGTGCAGTGAACATTGTCTGTCAGAACAGAGAAATCAATGGCTTCGCCATTAAATTTAAATGAACACATTGCCTCACTCTTTCCATAATCGAAGTAGTGATAGAGTGTTTAGTATAATATATGGTAAAGGAATTCGAGTCTGTAAAACAAGTTAATAAAAACCAGTTCGGATGCGTCATATAAACAGGAAGCAGAGACATACACAATTAATTACGATAAAACTGTACCTGAAATAAAAGAGTTCTATTAGAAGGGGATATGAATTGATTGATTTCATTGAGGCCTTTGACCCTTTCAACGCTAAGCACACCAAACTCTTCTAGACTATAACAGATAAACCAGATTTCAGTGAACTGATATAATATATGCCAGGTCACTGGAATCGTATCTATCTGGTATAAGAACACGTTTCTTTTTTACGATTGCGCATGTTTCTCATCGGTTAGAGTCTCACATCGCTTTCAGTGCTACGGCCACCAAAATCCTCAAAACTTGCCTGTTCTTATACCAGATAAATCAGATTTCAGGCTTTTGGCATATGTCAGTTCACTGAAATCTGATTTATCTGGTATAAGGACACGCACATTTTTAGGATTCTGCATATAATTAAGTTCGGCTTGAATCAGACCTCACTGTGGAAGGGTTAAAATCGAAATGGACCTTATTTATCTAAGACCACAACCCATACCGACACTGCTGCGGCATCTAAAAGCCGAGCAATAACGTCTCAACAATTGATGACGTCACTACCGTTCTGCCTCTCTGGGCTATTGGCCCTGGCATCCGGTGTGTTATTTCTCTCATTGCAGTCACATGTATAATTAACGGCTTCTCTAAAAGCCCCAGTTCCGGAATTCTAGAGCCAACGGTTTGTTAAATAACCGGAGTACTCAGACAGCAAGTCTCCTCACCCTTGGATCGAAATATTAATTCTATAACAAAACTAATGGGCCGTAGCCGTTCGTAGGCTACATGAGAAAAACGATCAGGGTCACACTTTTTTGGTTTGGGGGTTGGGGAGGGGGGGGGCGGTGAAGGCATTTTTCAATTTCCAAAATACTCGCTCATCCATTTATAGTTGTCGCTTTTAAAATTTACGACGAACTCTGGACCCTGATCGTTTTTGGAAATAATTTTAGGAAGGGGGAGGGCAGTATCTGATATAATTAATCCATTAATGGCAAAAGCTCTTAAAATAAGGGAAATGTGACTCTGATCGTTCTTCCCCTGTAGCCTTCATTTGCAATGTGTCAATGTACAACGCGACCATCCGATGGTTTTATAGCCCGATGAAATCACCAATCTGGCATATCTGATCCCTGTTTTCCTCCATATGCCAGATCCATTTGTGTATTTACGCTGATTTATTGATGTGACCAAATGAATTAGGTCAATATCATAATATTTCTTGCTACTAAGATAATTATATCATAAAATCTACTACACAAAAGGCCATTGGAAATGAAAAACAAAAAAATCTTGAATGGTCTTTTGCTGTCGCATTTACATCCGCGTCCAGTGAATCCCCCTTGATGAATATTTGATCTGCCTCTTCCATGAGTACTCCGTTAATTGATATATTTCGTATAGGGTCAACATCGGACGGCGAAGAGTGATTCCGGACATTCGAAGAGAGAGGCAGAGAGAGAGATATATATATATATTATAGAGACATAGAGAAGGAGAGATATAGAGAGAGACAGAGAGGCAGAAAGAGATAGGGAGGGAGAGATATAGATAAAGAAAGATAGATAGAGATATATTATAGAGACATAGAGAAGGAGAGATATAGAGAGAGACGGGTAGATACGGAGGTAGAGAGATAGAGAGAGACAGAGAGGCAGAAAGAGATAGGGAGGGAGAGATATAGATAAAGAAAGATAGATAGAGATATATTATAGAGACATAGAGAAGGAGAGATATAGAGAGAGACGGGTAGATACGGAGGTAGAGAGATAGAGAGAGACAGAGAGGCAGAAAGAGATAGGGAGGGAGAGATATAGAGATATGGAGAGAGAGAGAGAGAGATACGGAGGTAGAGATATAGAAAAAGACAGAGAGGGTAGAGAGATAAAGAGAGACAGGGAGAGAGATATAGAGAGAAACAGGGAGAGAGAGATAGAGAGAGAGAGACAAGGATAAAGATAGAGAGAGAGAGACAAGGAGAGATATAGAGAGATAGGGATAGAGAGATGATTCTCCATCCAAATTGTAAACAGTGCAAAAGGATTTTCCTTCGTTTATTTAAATATCCAGGGGGAAACCGGGGAGACTAACCGTTTCATTGATAAGATTAGTTCGTAAGCTGCTTACTACAAGTCCAAACCTTCACGATTTGCCTGTTCTTATTCCAGATAAATAAGATTTCATTGGACTGACATAATATGTCAAAAGCCCTGAAATGTCAGTCCACTGAAATCTGATTTATTCCTTAGGGATAACACGTTATTTTTTTTAAAGATTTTGCATTTACTGTTTAGTTAGAATTAGACTTTGCAGTGAAATGGTTTAACTCGAATAACCTTTCTGTTTACAAGGGAAAAGAACTTATGAGCGGTAAGCAAAACAACTGTATACGCTCTATCACTTTAATAAGATAAATTATTATATCTAATTGTCATTGAAAAATAAATATAAATAATCATAAAACGATCACATGCATTATTCACAAAGTAATGAGAAAACAGAAATAATTAGATCATGTGTTGGGGGGGGGAGAGAGAGAGAGAAAGAGAGAGAAAGAGAGAGAGAGTGAGAGACAGAGAGATAGATAGAGTGTGGGAGAGAGCGAGAGAGAGAGAGCGAGAGAGAGAGCGAGAGAGAGAGCGAGAGCGAGAGATCGAGAGAGAGAGAGTGAGAGAGAGAGAGCGAGAGAACGAGAGCGAGACAGAGAGAGCAAGACAGAGAGAGAACGAGAGAGAGCGAGAGAGGGAGAGAGAGAGAGAGAGCGAGAGCGAGAGAGGGAGAGAGAGAGAGGGGGATAGAGAGCGAGAGCGAGAGCGAGAGAGGGAGAGAGAGAGCGCGAGAGAGATGGATAGAGAGAGAGAGAGGGGGAGGGAGAGAGAGAGGGAGAGAGAGAGAGAGGGAGAGAGAGAGAGAGCGAGAGCGAGAGAGGGAGAGAGAGAGAGGGGGATAGAGAGCGAGAGCGAGAGAGGGAGAGAGAGAGAGCGAGAGAGATGGATAGAGAGAGAGAGAGAGGGAGGGAGAGAGAGAGGGAGAGAGAGAGATGGAGAGAGAGAGAGAGAGAGGGAGGGAGAGAGAGAGGGAGAGAGAGAGATGGATAGAGAGAGAGAGAGAGAACAGAATGATGACTTGAAGCCAAATCTTTATCGTCAAAGGGGGAGAAGCGACAAGGCATTAGCGTTTAGCCACTTAACCCTTACAGACATCAAAATCTACAATATTTGCCCGTTTGTATACTAGATAAATCAAATTTCAGTGAACTGACATATGCCAAAAGCGTGAAATTGAGGCTTTTGGCATATGTCAGTTTACTGAAATCTGATTTATCTGGTATAAGAACGCGTACATTTTCAAGATTTTCCATATTTCAGTTGGGTCAGAATCAGACCCTGCTGTGAAAGGGTTAAAAGGCGGAGAAGCAGCAAAATTCATCCGATTATTATTGTATTGTCTTCTTCGTGCTTTTTGCCCCCCATCAAGCTCCCCCTCCCCCTCACCACCCATTCCAACATACCCTCTAGCTTCAATGGGCAGGGATTTCGTCTATTTCTTATTAGTTTCTAATTCCGTAATTCGGATTAGCGAAGATTAGTCACGCAGTTTGGATTCGAACAAATTAGATAAGACGTTATGGCAAATATGATTATGATTATAGTAATAATGATAATAATAATAATGATAAAGATAATAATAATAATAATAATAATAATAATGATAATAATAATGGTGATCATAATAATAATAATAATGATAATAATGATAATAATAATGGTGATTATAATAATAATAATAATAATAATGGTGATAATAATAATAGTAATGATAATAGTAATAATAATGATAATAATATAAATAATATTCTTTTTATCGTTGTTTTCCCCCTCAATTTAATTGTAATTACCTGTATGTTCTGTGGAGGTCAAATCAACACGGGGGGTCACTTCCTGTGTCCGTTCTCTTCTCCCATTGGCTGCTGCGTTCATACACAGTGCGAGGGGGCTCAGGGTCCCCAAGAACGATGGAGAGGTTGCAGTGTAAAACAAATGTACACAAAAAAAATTCCCGTTCTTTCCATCCCCACCTCACCAAAGCTTCATTAACAATATTTACCTGTTCTTAATCTTATACCGGATAAATTGGATTTCAGTGAACTGACATAGTATATTATGACAAAAGCCTGATTTAGGGAAACTTTCGGATTATCTCTTGAGATCTTATATATATAACTTGAAGTCCATTCTCACATCGCTTTATTTCTTCCGATCAACTGACTGACTCGCCTGGACCGAGTACAATAATTACTTTCTTCAGGATTTCTTGAAAGGCATCGGTATGTGCTTGCATGGTTCTCCACTGTTACAGATTCATATTATTCATCTCGCCATACTCATTCTATTCCTTTTTTTAATTAATTTTTTTTTTTTTTTTTACAAATTATTTGTAATTTGTTAAAGGGCATCGAACACTTTGGTGGAAATGCGCTCAAAAATGTCATCCATTATTATCATAATTACTTTAATTGGTAAGAGGGTGTCCTTTTCATGATAGCATTCGTCATGGATTCGATCTAGCTGATTCGATCAAGGTGATTCGATTTAAGAATGGGATGTCGGTACGATAGATATTAATTTTACTTATTACTAATTCATCTTTGGTGTTGTCTTTTGTCAATAACTGTGATGTATATCTGCTACTACTACTACTACTACTGCTGCTACTGCTGCTACTGCTACTACTAATAATAATACTTCTAATACCACTTCTAATACTACTACTAATAGTACTGCTAGTACTACCGCTACATATGTGAATATTTTGATTAAAATTGATGTTTAAGTGTAAGTAAACGAAAACATGCCACTACTACTGTTATTTTGATGATTATTATTATTATTGCTATCATTATCTTTTTCTGAATTCTACTTTATTTCTTCGTGATTATACATATTATTACTTTGACAACGAGCATCGTGCCATTCAGCCTAGTGGTGTAATTGTCTCAATTTCTGTCGTATCCCTTGGCAACGCTTCACGCTTCCTGCTGGGCGCCTTGCTATAAAACCAGGGGAAGCCACTCCCAACAAGCAGCGGTAACTCGTCTTGTCTGACATTCCCAATGATTAGTACAGTGATTTATGGTGTGGGTGCCATTCATGGCGTTGTCAATAAATAGTAGTTATCGTTTCGTACAATCGCTACGAGACTGTCGTTAAACCATCACTTTGCAACGGTTGGTTCTAACAACAAGTAAGAGAATCTTCTTGCGATCATGCTCTATAAATTCTAAAAAAAAAAAAACCCTTAATTTATGAAGGATAGACCAACAATTAACATAGCATGGTATTTTAAGGCTGCATTGAGAGAACGATCAGAGTCACTTTTACTTATTTTAAGAGCATTTTCCCTTAATGGGTTCTATGGTGTCCCCCTTCCAATTTAACACCATTTCTAAAAACGATCAGGGTCCAGAGTTAATCGTCATTTTTTAAAGCTGCTATAATGGACACACACGGTCTGTCGCAGGTGCTGGAGTGTCCGTTCACGAAACTCGACGGGGGTTTCCAGTCGGTGTACGAATGCAACGAAACGTTCCACGATTGGGTAATTGGTGGTGTGGGGGTGGCATAAACCCGCCATACGCAGCTACTAAGAGAACATGGCATGATTGCAATACCGCATTTGGTGCGACAACTTTTAACCTCTTCACAGCGAGGTCTGATTCTAACCCAACTGAAATATGCACAATCTTGAAACACTGCTTGTTGCCAGGGTGTGCTTAGAATGGACATAGGTTATTCATGGGGCCTAAGCTCGGTGCCAACAGGAATCACCCATTAACCCTTTCACAGCGAGGTCTGATTCTAACCCAACTGAAATATGCAATCTTGAAAATGTACATGTTCTTATACCAGAAAAATCATATTTCAGTAAAACGGACATAATATGCCAAAACCTGAATTTCAGGCTTTTGGTATATGTCAGTTCACTGAAATCTTTTTTTTCTGGTTAAGAACAGACAAATCTTGAAGCTATTTCTGTCCTTAGCAGTGAAAGGGTTAAGACCACATCATCGGCGAGTGTTTTGGACATTTAAAAAGTTTGTTTCTCAGAACCATAAAATTGTGACTATGATCGTACTTTCTCTGCAGCCTTCATCATTTGGAAAGAGAAAGATAGACAGAGAGAGAGAGAGAGAGAGAGAGAGAGGGGGGATACCATCCTCTGGATAAGACGCTGGTCTATCTCAGATTACTTTCCCCCAACGCAAATTGTGGATTGGTACCCATTTTACACCTGGGTGGGGTGAGGCAATTAGAATAAATTTCCTTGCCCAAGGAAAAACCGAAGTGCCCCTGGTAGGAATCAAACCCGGGGCCCCCGGGGTTATGTGCTGTGTCGCTACCTGTTAGGCCAACGCGCATTGAAAGGGTTATGATTAACATGTTTCAAGTGCACTTCAAAACGTGAAATACCCCGTACCCAAAAGTATTGCATATCACTTGATAATATAATGATCATTTTATTTTTCTTCACCACCTCAACTTTTGTCAATTCCTAGTTGCGGCCCTTGTTGATGTTCAACCCTATTGTCAGGACGGGGTCGATAGAATTCGCATTGTTTTCAAACAGAATAAAGATGAGATCAAAGTGTCGTGTTACTGTTACACGGCGGTCGTTCACGTTAGCAGTGAGTGCAACAGTGCTTCGAAATCGAAGGCTTAACCCTTTCACTGCTAAAGACACCAAAATATTCAAGATTTGCATGTTCTTATACCAAATAAATTAGATTTCAGTGAATTAATATATGCCTGAAATTCAGGCTTTTGCATAATATCATATCAGTTCACTGAAATCTTATTTATCTGGTGTAAGAACACATACATTTTCAAAATAGATTTTGTAAATTTCAGCTGGGTTAGAATCAGAACTCGCTGTGAAAGAGTTAAAGATGACGTTGTTGTTGTAGTGTCCTTAATCGAGGCGTGTCTTCATGGAACATTCACGAAACAACAGTGACTTCCTCCCCACATGCCCAGGACATTCTTTGTCATACTATACTGGCCTGTTAACCACTCCCTTTGTGTCACATTAATTCATCTTGACCGCTTGCCGAAACACCGACTTTGGGAGGTGCCTATACGTAAGGTCAAATAGTTCTCGATAAAACTCATTATTTCTTCATTATTTATTATTACTGTTATTATCATTATTATTATTTTTATGATTATCATTATATTTAGTATTATTGTTATTATCATCATTATTATTATCCGTATCATTATTATTATTTTTATTATTATTATTACCATTATCAATAATATTATCATAATAACCCTATTACATCGTATAATTTCTACAATCAATCTTTAGTGAATGAAAAAAGCAATTATTATTCAAATCCCTATCATAAGAGTTTAGTTTCCTTTTTTTTTAATAACAAAGACATCGTCATAGAATCGAACCCATTCGGCAATCATCAATGTTTTCAAGTTTTGTTTTGAATGAGAAATAATCATGTTGCCTATGACGTTTATTTTTACATTTTAAACATGGAAGCAAAAAAAACAAAAAACAAAAAAAAAAAAAAATGTGCGTTTAAGATTAGGTAAAACTGAAACTTGCTGCACGCTATAAGCTGAGAAAAGGAATTAGGGGCTGGTTTCATGACGCGAGATTCAAAGCTAAGTCCGAGACTAAATTCTAAATTTGGCACGATTTCGGTACGGAGTGAAGTGTTTTTAGTTTATTGAGTGGTCAAAATCCGCCCTGTGTGGAGGGGCGTCTGCCACGTGGCAGTGGGTAGAATACTCCGACCGTTTCATCCAACGTATCGTAAAAGGCGAGAAAAGG
>JAUEKZ010098731.1:5000-15000 GCA_031471865.1 Melibe leonina | reverse complement strand
GTAGAGAGAGAGAGATAGGTAGAGAGAGAGAGAGATAGGTAGAGAGAGAGACAGATAGATAGAGAGAGATAGGTAGAGAGAGAGAGAGAGAGATAGAGAGAGAGAGAGAGATAGGTAGAGCGAGAGAGAGAGAGATAGGTAGAGAGAGAGAGAGAGAGATAGATAGAGAGAGAGAGAGAGAGATAGGTAGAGAGAGAGAGAGAGAGAGAGATAGGTAGATAGATAGATAGAGAGAGAGAGAGAGAGAGAGAGATAGTTACATATTTTCTCACACATCGTACCTTTCTCGAAGGCGAGTTCATAATATTAATATTATGGATTATTTCCCTTTGAAAACCCGTCAAAATGTACGTCTTCCTACACCAGATAAATCAGATTTCAGTGAACTGACATTCATCAAAGCCTGAATTTGAGGCTTTTGTCATATGCCAGTCCACTGAAATAGAATAGGTATAACAACATTTTTGGTGGTTGATTTTTCACCTTTACCTACACTCGTCTGGACACTCATGAGCCAAGAGCACAGGCACTGTGTCGTTGTGTATGCTGATCAATCTATCAATTGAGAGAGAGAGAGAGAGAGAGAGAGAGAGAGATAGAGAGAGAGAGAGAGAGAGAGAGAAAGAGAGAGAGATAGAGAGAGATAGATAGATAGATAGAGAGAGAGAGATAGAGATAGATAGATAGAGAGAGATAGGTAGATAGATAGAGAGAGAGAGAGAGAGAGAGAGAGAGAGAGAGATAGATACATATTTTCTCACACATCGTACTTTTCTCGAAGGCGAGTTCATGATATTAATATTATGGATTATTTCCCTTTGCAAACCCCGTCAACCCGTACCTGCTTTGGATGCTGTTACTGTTATTGATGATTCGAGGCATGCACTTTGACCCCATCAGAATCATGTTACACGTTAACTCTTTCACAGCGAGGTTTAATTCTAACCCAACTGAAATATGCAAAAATTTGAAAATGTTCGTGTTCCTATACCAGATAAATCAGATTTCAGTGACCTGACATTCACCAAAGCCTGAATTTCAGGCTTTTGGCATATGCCAGTCCACTGAAATAGAATAGGTATAAAAAAAATTTGGGTTGTTGATTGTTGACCTTTACCGCGATATGAAATATATTTAAGGTCATATCAAAGGCAGAGCTCTTTGATCTAGACAAGTTAACGTGTTGCCACAAGGACATAATCGGAGGGCTCTGTCGAATATCACACCAAGTCACAGTATACTAACACCGAGCCAAACAGTCTTAGCACTTACTGTTCTCATAATACCAATTATCTGATGAGACTTCCAAAATGTTTCAATGTCTAAAATATGACATGGCGGGAATTTGATCCCTCGGTCTTCTGGTTCTAAAGGTGACATTTTTAATGTCTAAGGCACGACACGGGCGGGAATGGAATCGCCGACTTCCGGTTCCGATCTTCCTTTTGAGGTTCGGTGTCGGTCACACAACACAATGCAATGTCGTTGTTATGTTCCTTTGAGAAACCAAAACAAGGGCAGAGCACTCGAGAGAGCCGCGATGTGAAGATCGAATCGAGGTATTATTGGAAACGCGGCGTGACAAAGCTGCAAATTGCATGCTACGGTTTTTGATTGTTGCCATCTTGTTGTAAAAGAGCAGTACGGTTGATCGTCTCTCTAATATTTGTTGGCTGCATCCCTGGGAAAAGGTCACCGGTCGATACCCGAGTGTGAAGCTCAAGTATGATTTCGAGTACGACGAGTACTTAACGAGTACAACCGGTGAAGCGTAAATAATTTGCCAATCAAGTTTTTTTTCACATTCAATTTAGGTAAAATAAAACAAAACGGATAGATGAATTTTGTTGTCTTATTTTTGGGTTAAAATTGTTGTTTTAGTAAGAGTTCACAATGAAATTCTTATGAAGGTGACGCGGTGCAATAGATATACTAAACGTGAGTACGTGAGTACGACTGAAGGCTGAGTCACCCATTGTGCCACTGAGTGAGGCTGATGTAAAGTGGAGGCTTTTATTGTGCTGGTATCCACGAATTGTGCTCATCGCGCTGCACACTTTGTTTAAATTCCCTGGCCAACAGCAAATATTGAAACACACAGAAGCTATGGGCGCATTCAGTTAACGCCGTTTTTAAAAAAACAAACAAATTTAAATCATATTATGTGACGGAGCTGCCTGGACAAGTTACCGTGCAAGCGCCTGTTTGTGGGACAAGGACACTGCTGTATGGAGGGCCAGGTTCCCATTTTACTGTTGGGTCGTCAGCGGGGTTTTCCATTCCCAGAAAAAAAATCCGTAGATATAATTATTATTGTCTTATTGACTTCTCCAGTGAGTGTAGTAATACAGTAGAAAATACAGACTCCGGGACCCTTTTGTCTTGCCACGTCTCCTGCTAACCTGGTGTGTATGTGTGTGCATGTATGTGTGTATGTGTATGTGTGTGGAGGGGGAGGGGGAAGATTTTTTGAATGAGTCATGGCGTCAGGGTATTACATGTAATGCTGTCTGACTCTATGCATTTCATTTTTATAGTACCAGAGACTAAGTCAGTTGGCAGACATGATGATTGGCTTCTTATCTCCCTTGCCCCGGAACTCTTATAAAGTGAAGTTACATAATAATAAATAAACATAACCTACCTCTCCCCTTCTTGCACCTAAAGGCGTGGGTTGGCGCCAAAGAGCTATTTCTAGTACCTAGCAACTAAGTATAAAAAACACAATCAAGGGAAATAACCCCTTTGGCGGGCACTTATTTCTTTGTGTCGGCCATTTTTGCTTATTCCGACCTTCTATAGATTCCCGTCTCTTATTTATTCTGGCTTTTAAAAAAACATCTTTCTTGTTGCTGGTTTTTTTCTTCTTCTTTCTTCATTGAGATAATAACAGAGAATAAGTCAGCTACTTCTCTCCAAGTTCTATAGTGCTAAGCCCATGCCGATATTGTTGTTGAATGAATGCAATAATTGCATAGCAAGATTCAATTTCATCTTCTTGGGTTAAGTCGTGTTGGGCTTTTTCTTTCTTTCTTTTTATTAACCCTTCTCCTTTTTAAAAAAAAAATTGGTATTATTATCAACATCCTTATCATAGAATCATAATTGCTATTTTTCTTCTTCTTCTTCTTCTTCTTCTTCTTCTTCTTCTTCTTCTTCTTCTTCTTCATTTTCTTCTCCTTCTTCTTCTTTTTTCTCTTTTTTTTTCTCTTCTTCTTCTTCTTCTCCTTCTTCTTTTTCTTCTTCTTCTTCTTCTTCTTCTTCTTCTTCTTTTCCTCCTCCTCCTCATTATCATTATTTTTACTATCAATATCATTATCACCACAATTTTTATCACTACTACTACTGCTAGCGTCCATAACAGCCTTTTCCTCGCCCATTCTGTATTTCCTCAAGTTTGGTGCGGGATTCTAGATAGTTTCTATTCACTCCGTGATTGCCCCATCCGCAGAAAGAGGGAAAATGGAAAGGCACAAACTGAGACGTCAATATCCATTGACACTTTCACTTATCAACGAACAGTGTCTTACAAGCAGCCAATTAACCCTGGAGCATTTTCCTCTTGTGTCATCTTTTCTCTTCTTTTCTTTTCTTTCCTTCTGACAAAAAAGACTTCCTGATTATTTCATCACGTGACGACTTGTGAAACCGAAACGTCTGTCTTGTAAATCAACCTGGCTCTGTTGATACTGCGAGGCACGATATCCAAATAAATCTCGCGAGAGTCCGCAAATTTTAAATATTTATTCAATCTTGAAACAACACGACAATAATATTAGTTAGTCTTTGAAATGAAGAAGATAAAAAAAATTGTTTTTGAAGGGTGCAAAAGAAAAATAAACAAAATGGGTGTGGGCGTGTTTGCGTGTGTGTGTATGTGTGTGTGTGTGTGTGTGTGTGGTGTGTGTGTATGTATGTGTGTGTGTGTGGTGTGGTGTATGTGTGTGTGTGTGTGTGTGGTGTGTGTGTATGTATGTGTGTGTGGTGTGTGTAGATGTATGTGTGTGTGTGGTGTGTGTGTGTGTGTGTGTGTGTGTATGTGTGTGTGTGTGTGTGTGTGTGTGTATGTATGTGTGTGTGTGGTGTGTGGTGTATGTGTGTGTGTGGTGTGTGGTGTATGTGTGTGTGTGTGAAATATGTTGGGAGGGGAGGGGGAGAAGCAAAATCAAGAAGTCATTGGGTTGGTTTTTGGTTGTTATTCTATTAAACACAGTGTAGGCCATGTTAAACCTCTCACTGCTGTGGACACCAAAGATTTGCCTGTTCATATACCAGATAAATCAGATTTCGGTGAACTGACATAATATGCCAAGAGCCTTAAATTCAAGCTTTTGGCATATGTCAGTTCACTGAAATCTGATTTATCTGGTAAAAGAACACGTACATTTTCAAGAGTTTGCATGGTTTAGTTGGGTTAGAATCAGAGCTCGCTGTGAAAGGGTTAAAGGAGAAACTCTCAAGAGAATTCAAGGACGCTGCCTATCAGGAGATAAACGCAGGGCTCGCTCGAATTAACATCTTATAGATTTCTTCTTCCTCTTCTTCTTCTTTTCCTTCTTCTTCTTCTTCTTTTTTCTTCTTCTTTTTCTTCTTTTTTGTTCTTCTTTTTCTTTTCCTTCTTCTTCTTTTCCTTCTTCTTCGTTTTCTTTTTCTTTTTCTTCTTCTTCTTCTTCTTCTTCTTCTTCTTTTTCTTCTTCTTCTTCTTTTTCTTCTTCTTCTTCTTTTTCTTCTTCTTCTTCCTCTTTTTCCAATTAACTGACTGACTCGGCTGGGCCGAGTATTATGCCAGTGCGCATTTCAACGTGTTCGGATTACAGACCTCTTACAGTATACTGACACCGGTCCAATCAGGTTAGCACAGTTTTCCTCGTCTCGAGCGCCTGAAAGGACAGCATGCTGCTAAAAAGCTGCCGATTTTAACGTCTACGTTATGACGTGGCTAAGTGGATGGTTCGGTGGATGGGTGGGTGGGTTGGGTTGGGTTGTGTGTTGAGTGGGTGTTTTTTTGGCTGGGTGAATGGCTTGGCGTGCTCACCTTCGCAGAACTTGTTGGTTGGTGTTGGTTTGTTTAACTCGCCTATATACACGATTTAGGTCAGATAATGGGACGGAACTCTGTTGACAAGTTAACGTGCTGCCACACAGCCCTAAACAAATGACCAACTTGCGTATCGGACCAACCAATCTGAGTGCCGGTATTATGACGCCGAGAGCCTGGCTGGACAGATGGTGCTGAAGTATCGATGTTAACCCTTTCACAGCGAGATCTGATAAACCCAATTGAAAAATGCAAAATCTTGGAAAAGTTCGTACTCTTATACCAGATAAAACAAATTTCAATGAACTGACATATTATTATGCCAACAGCTTGAATTTCAGGTTTGTGGCATATGTCAGTTGACTGAAATCTGATTTATCTGGTATAAGAACAGACAAATCTTGAAGAGTTTGGTGTCCTTGGCAGTCTTAGATAATATGACGCTGTCGGGGTTCAAACCACCGAGCTATCGGTTCTGAGGAGGACGCTCTGTCTATTGAGCTAGGAAGCTGGTTGCAGAATCCTTGTAAATACCGCCTTGATGATGGATAGGTCGTCAGTGCATTAGAGAGTCCGGGTGGGGGTGGGGGGGGGGGGGGGTATTTCGTGTGATGGGCGGATGTCGTGAGAAACGTGCCGGGCGGATGGTTTCGTGTCCAGGCGTCGGGTGTACTCACGTGTTGTACCCGTGTACACTGTACAGGAATCGTCCCGAGATAATGGCTGTCTCATTAAAGCATTACCTTACCCAAGCGTAATTTGGCTATTATTATCAATATGGAATAAAATACAAAGCTGAAACAAACAAAAAATAACGAACAAACAACAAAACAAAAACAATCAAACAAATAAACAAAGAAACAGTAGCAGAAAACAAGACAATAGTAAGCCAACAAATATCTTGGAGAATTGCATTCCCGTGTACCCGGCTCACTCCTTTCCGATGACACACACGCACGCACACACACACACACACACTTACACACACACACACACACACACACTTACACACACACACGCTACCAGTTGGCCACCGCGCCTCCTATGTCAGGAAGGGTTATCATGAAATGACTTTGCAGGCCGATGGTTCAAATCTTCTACCTTTAGTCTTAACACTTTCATTGTGGGGTCCATTTCTAACCAGACAGATTATGCAAAATCTTATCTTGAAAAATAACGTGTTATTATGCTATGTGATAAATAAGGCTTCAGTGGACGGACATTTCAGGCTTTTAGTATGTCTGTCTACTGACATCTTATTTATCTGGAATAAGAACAGGCAAATCTTGAAGATTTTGATGTCTTCTAAGTAGCTTAAGAAATAACCGTAGCATTTAAAGGGTTAAACTGTAGGCTGGCATTTGTATGGCTGTAATTTCTCCTGTGCGTGTTTCTCTAATTGGGGAAAAACGAAACGAATGTCTCTGTCTGTCTTGTCATAATCTCTCCTTGGCGTGGTACAACACGACATAATCTAGTCGATACCTCTGCACAGGAGAACGTGGTGATGTCTTCTGGGACATGCGGAACAATCTAGAACATTCTAGAACATTCTAGTATTTTCTAGAACTATCACGTAGCAGCACGGCACTGAGTCTTGATGTCTTCCCCACTCTTATCTCCCCCCCCCCCCCGTGCAGGTTTTAGATAGTGAATTGTCTCCCTTAGATGCACTAATCTAATATGATATAAGAGTAAGGTCTCTTCAACTCACCAAAAGTGAAGAAGAGTAAGGTGCCCTCTTCATATCACATCGACAAGAGTATTGTCCCTTTGGCACTTATCGGAAAGTGTCTGTTTCGCATTTGACGGTAGGACAACATCGTTTGAAATGATCCCTACATACACACTGACCCCTTTGGAGAAAATGAATAAAGTTTTTTTTAAAACCATTTCAATGATAAAGTTATTTCTAATTCAACTACTTACTAATTAGACATTAAAAACATGAAGATTTGCCAATTCTTATACCAAATAAATCAGATTTCAGTGAACTGACATATGCCAAAAGCCTGAATTTCAGGCTTTTGGCGTATGTCAGTTTATTGAAATCTGATTTATCTGGTAAAAGAAGATATAATTTTTAAAGATTTAATTTCACTTAGAATCAGACGGTGAAAGGGTTAATGGCTTAACGGTAGGACACAAGTACAATCATATACTGCGAGTAACTGGCTTCGCATCTCAAGGTAGAGCGTGTATCAAGTAGTACAATAACAGTACGCGGGGAGCAAGCAATGAGTCAAATCACAAACAATGAGTCAAATCACATGGAATGAGTCAAATCACAAACAATGAGTCAAATCACAAGGAATGAGTCAAATCACAAGGAATGAGTCAAATCACAAGGAATGAGTCAAATCAAAAGCAATGAGTCAAATCACAAACAATGAGTCAAATCACATGGAATGAGTCAAATCACAAGGAATGAGTCAAATCACAAGCAATGAGTCAAATCACAAGCAATGAGTCAAATCCCAAACAATGAGTCAAATCCCAAATAATGAGTCAAATCCCAAATACTGAGTCAGATCACAAGCAATGAGTCAAATCACAAGCAATGAGTCAAATCACATGGAATGAGTCAAATCACAAGCAATGAGTCAAATCACAAGGAATGAGTCAAATCACATGGAATGAGTCAAATCACAAGCAATGAGTCAAATCACAAGGAATGAGTCAAATCACAAGCAATGAGTCAAATCACAAACAATGAGTCAAATCACATGGAATGAGTCAAATCACAAACAATGAGTCAAATCACAAGGAATGAGTCAAATCACAAGGAATGAGTCAAATCACAAGGAATGAGTCAAATCAAAAGCAATGAGTCAAATCACAAACAATGAGTCAAATCACATGGAATGAGTCAAATCACAAGGAATGAGTCAAATCACAAGCAATGAGTCAAATCACAAGCAATGAGTCAAATCCCAAACAATGAGTCAAATCCCAAATAATGAGTCAAATCCCAAATACTGAGTCAGATCACAAGCAATGAGTCAAATCACAAGCAATGAGTCAAATCACATGGAATGAGTCAAATCACAAGCAATGAGTCAAATCACAAGGAATGAGTCAAATCACATGGAATGAGTCAAATCACAAGCAATGAGTCAAATCACAAGGAATGAGTCAAATCACAAGGAATGAGTCAAATCCCAAATAATGAGTCAAATCCCAAATAATGAGTCAAATCCCAAACAATGAGTCAAATCCCAAATAATGAGTTAAATCCCAAATACTGAGTCAGATCATAAGCAATGAGTGAAATCACAAGCAATGAGTCAAATCACAAGGAATGAGTCAAATCACAAGCAATGAGTCAAATCCCAAATAATGAGTCAAATCCCAAATAATGAGTCAAATCACAAGCAATGAGTCAAATCACAAGCAATGAGTCAAATCACAAGGAATGAGTCAAATCACAAGCAATGAGTCAAATCACATGGAATGAGTCAAATCACAAGGAATGAGTCAAATCCCAAATAATGAGTCAAATCCCAAATAATGAGTCAAATCACAAGCAATGAGTCAAATCCCAAATAATGAGTCAAATCCCAAATACTGAGTCAGATCACAAGGAATGAGTCAAATCACAAGGAATGAGTCAAATCACAAGCAATGAGTCAGATCACAAGGAATGAGTCAAATCACAAGGAATGAGTCAAATCACAAGGAATGAGTCAAATCCCAAATAATGAGTCAAATCCCAAATAATGAGTCAAATCCCAAATAATGAGTCAAATCCCAAAGAATGTGTCAAATCCCAAATACTGAGTCAGATCACAAGGAATGAGTCAAATCACAAGGAATGAGTCAAATCACAAGCAATGAGTCAGATCACAAGGAATGAGTCAAATCACAAGGAATGAGTCAAATCACAAGGAATGAGTCAAATCCCAAATAATGAGTCAAATCCCAAATAATGAGTCAAATCCCAAATAATGAGTCAAATCCCAAAGAATGTGTCAAATCCCAAATAATGAGTCAAATCACAAGCAAAGAGTAAAATCTGGAATAATATGCAATGCAGAAACGAGACAAAGGCAAAGGAAACAGGAAAATGAAAATAAAAAAAGAACCCGAGAAAATGGACCTAAGCCAGGATCGAAGCCTGCACCCTGTTACGGCACCCATCACCTTGCCAACAGCATGAGACTGCGAGCTTACCGACAAAGCCATCCGCTACAAGTAGGTTGGTAGTTCGCTGAATACCGACTGTGTCATATCTAAGACATTAAGATTTAACGTTTTAGCAATCGTCCCACTACGCGCTCTTTGTAGTTGAAAGAGTGCTAAGACTGGTTGGCCGGGTGTCAGTATACTGTGGCTGGGTGGGATATTGGGATGAGCCCTCCGTTTATTTCTGTTTTGCAGCACTTTAACTTGTCTAGAGATCTCTTTCTTAACCCTTTCAATGCTAAGGTTACTTCTCAAGTTGCTAAGTAGATACTTCAAAGTCTTCAAGATTTGCCAGTTCTAGTTCCAGGTAAATCAGATTCCAATGAACTGACATGATATGCCAAAAGCTTGAATTTCAGACTTTTGGCATATGTCATGCAGTCCATTAGAAGCATATATATCTGGCATAAGAACACGTTATTTTTCAAATTGTGCATTCTTGTTGGTTAGAATTGGACCCCGCCGTGAAAGCGTTAACGATTATGACATGATATATAGTTGTTGTTTTTAAACCAAACAACCATCCGTGGCCTGCCAGGGTGGAAGGTGAAGCCCCGCCGAACTGTGAAACATTTTGAATCACGGCAGCCACAAATAAACACATTCAGTTACAGCACATCAGACAAAGGGGAATAAACAACAGTGAGGCCTCTCTTTCCGGCGCCAGTTATTGCCCTTTATTTAGGGCATGTCTAAATATATACAAAAGCCCTCTTCACGCGTCGGCGCCCCACGGCGCTTATATCGGAAATCATTTAATTAAAAAGCTAAATTTTT
>JAUEKZ010098621.1:0-16041 GCA_031471865.1 Melibe leonina | reverse complement strand
CTCCTTATCTGTCTCTCTCTCTCTCTCTCTCTCTCTCTCTCTCTCTCTCTCTCTCTCTCTCTCTCTCTCCCTCTTACCCTCCCTCCCCCTCTCTCTCTCATCAACTGAATCGGTCTCTACGGTCTATTAATTGTGTTTGATATGGCTCCTTCCAAGCAGTCAGCTGCTAATGAAACGATATCTCAAAGAGGGCAGCCAGCTGTGTCTATTATATCTAGACTAATCTGTGTCTGTCTGTTCCCTCCTACAGGTACTACCAGATCAACACAGTGCTGAAGACTCCCCCGAAATCCCCTGCCCGTGTGGAGATCAGTGACAACAAGGCCAATGCACAGCTAGGTACTGCAACAACTATCAATGCCTCACACTCACACTCACCCACAAACATTCAATACCTCACTCACACTCACACACATTCACAATCTATACCTCACATTCACACTCACACATATTCACATTCTATACCTCACATTCACACTCACACACATTCACATTCAATGCCTCACGCTCACACACTAACATTCAATACCTCACTCACACTCACACACATTCATAATCTATACCTCACATTCAGACTCACACATATTCACATTCAATACCTCACACTCACACACAAACATTCACAATCTAAAACACACAGCAATACTATAAGATAACCTTCTTAATCTCTTAGAGGGGAAATTGTTCTACATACTGTTTAATTTTACCAAATACTCATCATAAAATAAAGGAAGCAAAAATCACACAAAACAGATGTCATAAGATTTGTAAGCGGTAAAGAAATGAGATAGATAGATGAATCAATAAATAGATTGGGGTTTGTTTTCTCACCCATAATACAGCATCAAGCAATGTCAAGCGAGCACTATGTCTGGTTATAAATGGAGCAATTGAACTGGTGATAGGTCTTAGCCAAATTTAAGCTGTCATAGAGTCAGGAAAGAACAAAACAAAACAAAAGCCCACCGAACTCAGTGTTTGATGGTGTTTATGAAGAAGACATTTTTACATTAGCCCTACATTTTTTCCTCTTTGTTTGCTTCTTCTTAAGATTCAATCCGAAGTTGTTTTTGCCAAATAAGGCGTGTTATAAACAAATAAAATCAATAGATGAATAATTAAATTAAAAAACAACAATAGAAAGAATTGGCCCTACCAATAAATACAAGTTTGTTGTCAGGTTACAGAAAATATTGAATTGAATTTGGATGCTTTATTCAGATGGAGGGGTCGCCACCAGCAGCCAGGCCTTCAGCCAGAGCAATATAGGCAAGAGCCACAAGTTCCAGATTCTCTATCGCAGTGAGGAGGTCGACCTCTCAGAGATCTTTGTCTACCGCATTCACACCCTTGTGGAAAGCTCTAAGGTAGAGGAAACTACTTATAGTTTGTAAATAAATGTTTAAAAGTTTCACACGTTTATTTGATAGTTTGATTTTAAGTTCAATTCTTCGAGGGCCTATCCAGAAAGCCGTTCAATTGAATGTAGACTTTGCTTTTGGTTTAAGTGACTTGTTACTCGTCAAATGTAAAAATGACTGGAGAGTAAAAACAGGGATCATATTGTATGAATGAAGAAATTTATCATGAACACTCAAATGCGTAATCGTTTATTTTTCATCCTGTTTTTAAAAATTTTTTTTTACCTTTTACTACCCAGCTTGAAAAAAATCTTGAAAACTTGGATCTATCCTTGGATGTAGAACTTTGGTGTAATGATGATGACGAATCGTGAGTATCTTATGTAGTATTTTTTTACAATCAATGGAAAGCAATTGTTTATAGCCTTCACTTTTTAAGTATACAAAGCACTGTTCTGCATGACTAGGTTGATGGATACAGTTTACAATGCCGAAGTGAATGAAGCATTTTAAAGTTGTGTTGTTTATTTTAATTTTCTTTTACTTGTGTATACATAGGCGATTTTGTCTCATATTATTTATGCTCAATGTATCTAGTTATCTTTTTTCCATTTGTTAGTAAATATCTTAACTCCGGTCTCCTAGGTCTGATTCAGATGGTAAGATGGAGTGTGTAAGTACGCGTGTCGTGCACCTCAACCTGTCCCCCACCAAGGGACTTCACCACGCTGTGCCTGTCCTGTTTGACTACTTCCACCTCTCAGCTGTGGATCTTGTTATCCATGGCACAATCATCGCCATACATCAACCTTACCTCACGTACGTATGTCTCTATTGCACAAATTAAAACCTTTTTTATAAGAATGAATTTGTTGCAGCAGTGTTTGCTAATTGGTGACACGAATTGTACATCAATTGTTTTAGAGTTAAACAAGTGCATTTATACAACCAAACTTCTAACATCCCAGGGTCTCTTAGTGGAATTCAAAGGGAGTAATATCTCTTTGATAGTTTACATGTGAAATATCAATGAATTGTCCCTCAAAACTAATGTCATGATTTATTTATACATGTGTTCAGTAGTCGTGCTGATTGCTTTAATAGTCAAATTTGACCAGCAAGATGTGTTCATTGTAGGCATAAGACATGTTTGATAGGAAAGAGAATTGCTGACGTCATGAAGGTCAATGTCAACAAACCGCAGGGAATCCATTGCTAAAATGGAAAACTTCACATTGTGATCTATTTATCTAATATCTATCCAGCTTAAATGATTTTAATTACTTTATTTCAATATAGGTTTGTAAACTTTAACCCTTTCACAGTAGGGTCTGATTCTAACCAAACATACCAAATCTTTGAAATTTACATGTTAGTATTCCAGGTAAATCAAATTTCAGTGAACTGATTATTATGCCAAAAGCCTGAATTTCAGGCATATGTCAGTTCACTGAAATTGTATAAGAACAGGCAAATCTTGAAGATTTTGATGTCTAGTTCGTAGTTTGGTAAGAAATAAAGTTAGCATTGAAAGGTTTAACCGTGAAGTCATAGTTTATTTGAAGCCTTTAACTTTTTATATTATCTCTTTTAAGTACAGTTTGTTCATCATTATATTTTTTTCAGGAAGTAATGATGCTATTATGAGTATGTTAGTTTTAGAGGGACAAAAGTTTGTTAGTTTCTCTAGTATACTCATGTTATCTAGTCATCTATGAAACTGTACATACTCTTACAGAAGGTCTTGGTTAGCCAAGTGTCTGTATACTGTGACTTGGTGATAAATCAAACTGAGCCATCTTGTTCTCTCTGTGTGGGAGCAGTACCTCTAATCATCTAGAGTGCTCCAACTTTAATATGACCTTATATGTGTCCAGAAGGGCATTGAACTGGAAACATCCAACTGATCAAATATTTGTTTTTGTCTATCTGTCTCTGCAGGATGCCTAAGTCACAACGCGGTAGTCGACCCCCAGACCATTCCACACTGGAAGCTGTCTACTTTGGACAGAAACCTCCTGCAGTAAGACTCTTGTTTCTTGAAGTTTTTATAATTTCAAATTTTCACATGCACTTTATTTTAGCTGGTTGACATTGTGAGATTCCCATGACGTATAACTGAATTGAAAATTGGAGTTGTTAATAGTTTGTAATTGTTATTGGGACAGATACAAGTTTTAGTTGTTTTTTTTCTGATTTTTTAAATATATATAGTTAATTTGTTTCTCATGGATGCGTCTTATAACCATAACCTTTCATGGTGCTTATAACCACAATCTTTCATTATGCTTATAACCATAACCTTTCATTATGCTTTTAACCACAATCTTTCATTATGCTTTTAACCACAACCATTCATTATGCTTATAACCACAACCTTTCATTATGCTTATATAACCATAACCTTTCATGATGCTTATAACCATAACCTTTCATTATGCTTATATAACCATAACCTTTTATGATGCTTCTCCTGTCAGGCCCCAAACTCTGCCGCCTCCATAGCCAGCAGCCGTGGCCGCATGCAGCAGGCACACCTCATGCACAAAACTATATGCAACATCCTCCTGTCCGCCCACGAAAGCCTCCAGGACAACCTGCAGCTCTTTGCACAGAAGTGTCAGGAGTACGACTTCCAGTTAGGTACGTAGGCACGGGCTGACTCCCGGATTGTTATTAGTTTACATCAAAACTAAAATAGTGAATGAAGGTCTTCATTTAATTTTTTTTTGAAATGGGAACTGAAAAGGGGGATATTTTGCTTTGTTTTTCTTTTTTTGTACTTGTTATGATCAGTTTTGGCAGGTGATATGTAAAAGACCAGCATTCTGTTTAGAAGGTGGTATTTGATTTATAAAGACTTCCTCCACAGTGAGAGTATATCTTCTGGCTCTGTGTTTGGTTATGTTTGGCTATAGAGATTCAGATTTAACATATAATTTCCAGCCGAATGTAGGCCTAGCCTGAGCCCCTTATGCTGTGAAGTCAATATACAAAGAACACATTGAACTAAATGGTCATGGTGCTACTTGATATTAAAAACTTTTTAAAATACTCCTTTCTTCTGTAGAGAAAAAAGATTGCCATGGGAGGCTGGGGGAAACGATATTAAAAGTACAGGTAAGCTTTTACTATACTATATGTTCTAAAATGAAGTCGTCATTTTCTAATGCCTTTTGAAACTTTAAAACTTGTTCGTATGGAATACATCAGAAGAAAGCTGATTCATAAAGATAGTCGGCGCTTAGGGTTTAAATGTTTTATTTAATGATATTCCTTTATTCCATGTGCGCATGTTGGTAATTTTTCATGAAGAGCAAAAAAAATTGTGACAAAGTTTGTCATTGTCAGCGGCGAAGGTTCGTTTAGATTATTAGCTGTCAAAATGTTTACTGAAGTCAATTTTAAAAAATGAAGAATCCAAAGAATCCAAAGAATCCAAATCATAACTCTACTTTAAACCATATTCAGATTTTGAATTATTTCATCAGTGTAGATGCTAAATTTGTCTTGTTGTGAGCATCCGTTAAGAAACATAAGATCAAGAACGTTGCCTCTTTATTTTAGGACACCTTGTACAAATGTGATTAATATATATATAATATAAAACTGGGATAAGCTTTGGCTCTAAGGGATAAGGAATATTATATGCATGTTAAGTTCATTAAAAGTTGGAAAGTTTCAATTCCAGGTAATAGGTGCTAGGTTGAAACATCTGCTCACTTTTCTACTTCACTTATTCCTCCTCTTTCATTAGCTTTATTTGTTATCAGTACTGCTGGGACATTTCCTTATTATTTGCCTCCCCCCAATTCAAATGCCTGCTCCACTCTTTACGATTGTCTTTGATGCCATAGACATTTAATGAAGGAGGTAGACGATACAATATCTGTGTGTGTGCTCTGTCTGCCACCAGGGAGTGATGGAGGAGGACGATCTGATCCAGACAGCCATCACAGACATCACACAGCTGTGTGCTGAGAACGTCATCCTATGGGCACAGTTCCTGGAGATTGTGCTGCGACAGCCCAAGATACACCTGCACTTGGCAGAGGAACACCACAACCTCAGGGTACCTACAAGTTTGTTTATGGTCGTCATTTGTCGTAGAGGCATTGCATGATATGGTCGTCATGTATTCATAATAATTTTACATATTTTCACACATATCTTTTGATGAATTATATTTTTTCGTAGTTATAAAACCATTTCATAAATCTACAAAATGAAACAATGTCAGAACTTTTTTATATTCTCGTTTCAAAATATTCCTGCACAGTATACTGATATCTAGTACTCAAGCTCAAAATTATTTTTTTTCCTTGTCAAGGTTCGACGTTTTGCCGAGGGTTTTTTTACCATGGAACACAACAAGTCGTCTTGCTTGTCCTGTTACGATCCAGGGTAAGTCGGCTCTCATTTTCCTGAATATGATCAATCACAACTGTTCTCTCTCTCTTTACCAAGATTCACTATTGAATACTAAGTAGTATTTGTTTGATGGGGTCAGATTATTTTTGCTTGCATAAAATTTAATGTTTACAGGATTCATATTGAGCAATTTTTTGTTTATGTTGAAATTAAAAAGAGAAGTTTATTTTTACTTAAGTACCAATATTAACACTTCTTTATTCTAAATATTCATGAAATCAACTACTGTAAGGCAATGAATTTTTTTTAATTTTTTTTTTATAAGACACAATTTTGTTTCACGCCTTATAGTATTCATCAACATTGCTGACTTAAGTCTTCACTCTTGAAGAAATAAGTATCAAATAGAGATTCTGCTTTAGGGTTTGTTTTGTTGTTCATTTGTTTATTGTACCTTCCTTACTCAGTCATATCGTACGCTTGAAGTAGCAATATTTTATGAAACAGACATCATGTTTCTTGTCTTTTGTCAAAGTTGAATTATGTTGTTTTTTTTCCCTACAGAGTCCATGGTCACTCCTCTGTGGCCAGCTTAGTGAAAAACTCCTCATACTTCAACAACCTGCCCGCACTCCCCTTGCACTGCACTGAGTTAGACGGAGAGACTTCCTCTCTACCTGTGATATTTGAAGATGTCTACAAGGGACAGTTTTGTGGTACGTTGTAAATCATGATCTGTATCAAAAGACCAGACTTCAAAAGAACCCTCAAAATAGGATGACTTTTGGATTCTTGTGAAAGTGAAAGAAGTTGAATAAAATTGGTGTTTTCCTTGTAATAATTCTTGTGACTTGCCATCCCACAGGTTCAGTTATGTACGGATAAACAAAGTGAATGAAAATTTTAAAAACGCATAGCAACTAAAGAGCATATAAGAAAGGAATGCAGACAGTAAGACTAGAAGCTTAAAAAAAAACAAAAAAACCTTTGGAAACCTTTTTATGCAAAGTTACATTTTTTTTTTTGTCTCACAATTGTTTGAAAGTTTTATTGTAGGAAGTAACCTATATCACTTAGGTTTTTTAGTGTGTTCTCAATTAAAAAAGCATCAAAAAGATTTCTTGAAGGCGACTATGACAGGGAACGTCAATTTTTTTCAGTACTTTGATATGTATTTCTTCTCCCGTCTGTTTTATTCCACACAGCTGCTCTTGAATCTTCCGACCTACAAAGCAATAAAGAAAACACCACCCCGACCCCTTCAGCCACTGGTTCCCCCAGACAAAGATCCTCATCCAACTCTTCCTCCTCTCTCTCACAAACCAGCGATCGCTCATCCCCTCACATGCGCAAAAGGTCCGGTAGGAAAAAATTCATCAAGAATATGCGGCCAGATGGTTTTAAGCGTCCGTCCTCATACTATTGCAGCGAAGCAGAGGCAGTAAGCGGGAGTGCCGTGGGTGCCAAGACGGATAGCATGGCCAACAAGGGAGATGCAATGCTGATTGGCTACAAGAAAGTCCACCGGACAGATGACCCTACCAACTCCAGCATCTTTCTGGGCACTCTCAGCCCCGATTCACCCGATCATATACCAGGTAAGATCTGGCAAGCTCCTTACACAATTCTGGAAGTACACACCAGCTAACAGTAGGAACAGAAAGTTTTATGTCTATCTATTTAGCATTTGTATGGAGCATATTCCAAAAGGAGTTCAATGGCATTTAGTTAAGGAGTTCACCATTTCACTCAAAGGTGGGAGTTTGTCTCTAGTCTCTTTTTGATCTTACTGACTCTTTCATGAAGAGTTTCATTAAATGTTGTCTCGTTGTTTTATACCCAAAAAGTATGGAAGCAATCTTTTGCAAAACCACAAATAGTTCTCAAGATGCAAATTTCATGAACCAGTCATGATAAAGTTAAATCAAGATCGAATTAAACATGAGCAAATATATAGCACTCCAGACAGCAGTGACTCTGGGCTTTACAAAGCATCAGTTTAAAAATAATATTGCAACAAACAGAATCATGTTTTTTTCTGAATGATCCCTCCAGACCTCCATGCGCACCTAGCATTGCGTAAAGCTACCAGTTCCAGCTCCCTGTCAGCTATATTGCCGTCTGCATGTATGAACCGTGGCAGCCAAGAATCCATTCCAGAATCTTCCATCGCGGTCTCAGACCACCATTCCTACACTTCAGGAATAAGCATAGACCAAAGCTCTGTATCAATATCAACTTTTTCTTCCTCTCAAGTCAATGCCAAATCAACTCAGGACAAGCATGTCCACGATTCACCCTCAATATCTTCAGCTTCTCCTTCAGAACAATTCTCTTCAATACACTCCATCGACTCTGCAAGTGTGAAAAATGTGACTTTGGTGACATCAAAGGATGGAACATCAGAGACAATGACAGTCGCCAAAGAAGAATATGGCAAGTTAGCCGCTGATATAAGCACTGCTTTGGGGGAGAAAGAGGAGAGGAAAACATCATCCAAACTTCTTACCGCAATATCATCTGCCAATGATGATGATTTTAGCGATGACGATACAAATATAGCCAATGGGTTTGACGATGACATCCTGCAGACTTACTCCAAAGATTTCAGCAATCAAAGACTGTCCACAAAGCAGACGGCAGCAGAAAAGACTTCAGAGGAGGCTCCTCTCACCCCTGAATCCAAAACAAACGACAGTGCCTTAGGGAGCGAGATGTCATCACAAGACGAGACAGGCCACTCCCCGTCCATCCCCTCAGCCACGTCCTCTGTTCCAAGCAAGGAGCTGGAGGCTGGAGCCAAGGACTGCGATACTTCATCCACCGAGGAGTCCCAGCAGCAGACCAACAAACAGCGTGGTGTGACCGTCATTGAGCTGCTCAAAGAGGAGTACCGCAACTCTCGGCAGGTGGACAGACCACAGGCCACAGACACCAAGGATGCCAAGATGAAAATCTTGGGCAGCCCTGTAATGAGGATCAAGGAAATGACCCCCCTGGCCCACCGTGCTTCCAGTGACTCAGACATCCTGAAAAACTGTGAGGATAATCATGCAGGGTATCAGATGGCTCATCAAGAGCTCTTGCTCAGGTGGGTCACTAAGTTTTACAATTTCAATATCTGTATTGGGAAGTGTTATGTACACTATCATATTAAAAGTTTAAAAAGTCAATTAAAAATATTTTTCAAGATAATCTAAGTAATATTTGAGGTTTGGGCTTGATTTTAAAAATAAATTCTTAGATTGTGCATTGGTTAAAGAAGGATTTCAATGGAGTTTGAAGGTGATCAAGTGGACCAGCTACGGTTCCTGCAATTGCACCCTCTGCCGTTAGCACAAGACAGCATGTTTATCTGTTTGACTATACTTTCCTCCTACCAATCATTTTTAGCTTCTTGTTTTTCTTCTTTCTTGGGCTTTTTTTTTTTTCAACACTGTTTAAGCCTAATTTGTCACTTGAGGGGATGGATGACTTGAATAAATGACATTGTTTTAACTCCCGGTCTAGGACGAGCATAGACGGCTCAGAGAAGCGTAGGATGGTAATGTCGACATCCTCCTCCTACCCAGAGTTGTCCCATGCAATGCGCACAGAAGCACCGAGACTTGTGTCGGCTGTAGGTGATGGCACTGTCAAGTAAGTGCTCAGTCTGCTGTTTCCATCTCTTCATGGCCTTTGTTATGGTTTTGGATAGATTGAAAAACAAAATGAGCCAGATCTGTATGCTCTGTTTGCCTATGGGAATTTTTGCTTTAGATTGGTTGAAGGAACTTTGAAAAAAAATTTTAGAAACAGATTAATACTCAACTTTCAACTTAGTATTGATTGGGTGATAGCTTATTTTGATTTATTGTTTTAAGATATCTGATTTCAATTAATTGTTTTCATTTATATTGTTTTCAGTTTTGTTCAACTCAGAGAAGCCTTAAAGTTGCAGATGAACTACCCTGGCTACTTTTACAGGTGAGGGGTATAGATTGTAATGAAAAGATTGTGTATTGGCGTCATTTGGGGGGTGGAATTGATTTGTCTTTCATCTTTCATTGCCGTAGTTTTTGTTGCATTTCACTTATTTTGCTACAAAAAGTCTTGTTTCTTTGTTGCATATCATATTGATAGTTAAAGTATTGAAGAGGATTGTTATAAACTTATATAGTGCCTAACATTCCCTGAGTATACAGTATTATAAGTTAACTGGCCTAAAATGAAAGAAAGTTCTGATTGGGAAATACTACCTTTTTACTCAATGTACAGATATATGAGCGAAATAAGTACACAAAAACGAATTATATTTGTGTAAATACAAGGCTTGTGTCCACTACACAAAAAAAATAATTTATTTTTATATTTTATAATAAAAATTATTAATTACACACTTTTGTAAAAATTAGTTTAAAGCTGTTCAATTATGAGTCATCTACTGGGCTACTGCAATGAGTTAAAAAAATTGCATGTTAAGTGAATGGTTAATGCATATAAATTTTGAGCATTTTTATTGTTTTGATATGCTTTTTCCACCAGCGAGTGTCCAACCCTAGCCTCTACTATACCATACTTCCAAGTGCCCAGCAATGTGGATTCTTATGGTTCTGGAATGCACCTGGTGGTCTGCGTCCACGGATTAGATGGTCAGTCTTACTTACATGTTGAGCTTTTATTGCCATGTTTGCTTTGAATTTGAATAAGGCAGGGAAGGGTGCCTCTGTGACTTCCACGTGTCTCTGCTGCATCCTTCAACTTCCCATAAACTGATAAATGAAGAAAAGAGGCATGGGGTCTATCTTTTTTTTTCTCCTTGCGGTATATATTCTCTATATTTCAACCTTTTACTACTGAAGGGATGAAAAAAAATTGTTCCAATGTCAATGTTTATAGAATTAGATTTTAAAAACGCTTTCAATAGAATATTTCTCTCAACACTTTTAAGTCAGTTCTAACAATACCATATTTGGTAGCCTACCATTTAACTGCATATGACGCACATTGATATAACCCTCATAGGGTTTTCTCTGTCAAATTTAAACTTGAAATATTTCATACATTACTTTTTAGGTGCACATTTTGAAGCATTTATAGCCTAACCATCGATAAAGATAATGGATTTTTCACTTTTCCAGATTTTCTTATTTTGTTTATTGTTCATTATTGGTCAAAACATCATTGTCCTCATCTGGTGCTCTCTTACTGTAGATAGCCTGTCCATTTTTCTTTCATTAGATTTCTCACTGTCTCAACCTTTGTCTTTCTGTCTTTAGGCAACAGCGCTGATCTTCGCCTGGTACGGACCTACATGGAGATGGCACTGCCAGGCTTCCGGCTTGACTTCCTCATGTCTGAGAGGAACCAGCAAGATACCTTTGCCGGCTTTGACAAAATGACAGACCGTCTCGTGGATGAAATCCTGAATTATCTTGGCACATTTGGTTTCAATGTGACCAGAATCAGGTGACACTTTCAGTATATATTTATTGTTATGAAAACATATTATTGCATTACATTTTTGCTCAGGATTAATCTTGTTGTCAGAGGATGAGAGAGAAAACAACTTCTAAAATATTTGGTTCCACTCGAGACTTAGAAATTGTGAGTTTTGCAATTGCCATCATCATTAACATGTATGTAGGCCAATCTTATTGGACTTATTTGATAAAGTGATTCATGAGATATTTCAGGATCTGAATAAAAATTGCTTCTTCATGCATGATGGGTTGCCTTTTTAAAAAAATGTTGTGATGTCTATTTTCAGCTTTGTTGGGCACTCTTTGGGTAATATCATCATTCGCTCCTGTCTGTCACGGCCTAAGATCGCCCATCTGCTGCCCAAACTACACACATTCTTATCCTTGTCAGGGCCTCATCTGGGAACGCTCTACAACACTAGCGGCCTGGTTAACATGGGTAGGCTTGCACATTGAGTGTTGCTAGCTCTTTGCAGTAGAATGAAATAATCTTTGTATCCTTACTACTGATTATCTAAAATTTCAATATTGTAAGTAGGATGTGATATTAAATATTCTCTTAACATCCATTCTCAAAATTTGTAAGCATGAAAAGTATGCCCTTTTCTTGAGAAATAAAGCTTAGCACTTTTATGGCCTGCAAGGCCCATATATGATCCTTTGAAACTGATATTGTTATGAAATATTTCCTCTTTCAATTAATAGACTTACTTAGCGAGGCTGAGCTTCTCTCTTAGGGCTCATTTAATTTTGGTTGGGTAGTTCTTAAACTTTCAATCGGAAAAGTATCATTAATTACCAATGTTATGAAAACTGTAGATTGCAAGATTTCATGGTATCCATTTTACCGTCTTGTCCTCCCTGTCAGGCATGTGGTTCATGCAGAAGTGGAAGAAGTCAGGCTCGCTGCTTCAGCTCTCCCTTAAAGATCACACGGATCCACGACAAACATTCTTGTATCAACTCAGCCAGAAAGCAGGTAAAGAATCTTAGGTTTTGGCTCGGTTCTCTCATTTTGTTTCTTCTCTGCCCCCACAGAAGGTGACGGCTGCATTGACATAAACGCAGTCACATCATGTGGCATATGATTTGATAAATTCATTGATTTGAAATGCTTCAACAGTATTTTGATGTTTAATTGTATAATATGCCATTTTATGTAACATAAGATAATTTTGTACGAATTTTGTGTTTGAAGTTGCTTAATACTATAGGGGTAATTGTCTTTTCTTACTTTTATTATACAGAACAATACGTAAATACTAGCTCCTATGATTCAAACAATTGTCAAGGATATTTTTTTAAGGCTGACGAGATTGTAGTGTATTCATTACTGTGTATGATTTTAAAAATCTTACTTTGCCTTCTGTTGTGTTGAACACCACAAATCTATCTTTTCATTCCCTTCACAGTCCTCCATAATTTCAAGAATGTTCTTCTGGTTGGTTCCCATCAAGACCGCTATGTGCCGTATCATTCGTCTCGCATTGAGATCTGCAGGGCAGCCCAAAAAGACTCCAGTATTTTAGGTAAAAGCGTCAAGAGTAGCCTGGTACAAAGAGCTCAATTAAAAAACAAAAAACTTTATGATTATTTTGTCATATCCAATTTTGAAGGTCGTCATAGAGCCATTTAAGATGAAAACTAAAAAAAAGAATTAATGCAGCGTTTAATTTGAGATGGAGCAAGGAAAGTTATTGATTTGGGGCTGATGCCTAGGTGGGTATGAAAAATAAATTTGATGACGTAGAACTTATTCTAAAACCATTTACCTACTAGAGCAGCACTGGAAGGAGTATACCAAATACCTGCTGGAGTTTCACTACGGGCATCACTGCTTATATTTAAATGTTGAGATTTTAATTGTGCAATGGTATGTATTTATGGTGGATCTGACTTGCTCAAGATCTTTTTGATCTTAGAATACAAATTTGAAGTTAGTAATATGCTAGACACCTTTGCAAATGGAACCCTGTGTTTGCCTTCAGGTGCTGTGTACCGTGAGATGGTGCAGAACATCCTGGAGCCGATCATCCAGTCCCCCAAGACCAGCCTGGTTCGCTACGACGTGTTCCACTCCCTGCCCTCCACTGCCAACACAATGATTGGCCGGGCAGCACACATCGCTGTCTTGGACTCTGAAATATTCATTGAAAAGTTCCTGACTGTTTGTGGACTTAGGTATTTCCAGTGACAGCCGCAAGTCTAATAGGAAAGATTTATATAATGCATTACTGCAGCAAATGTCCCACTGTAAAAAGCTTTCCATATGTTGTCATTATTTTTCCAATTCCTCCATAAGCAATAATAAGCTTGTCTGTCAAGTGGAAGGTTCATGATTGGTCAATTGTGATTTAAAGACAGAAATGAGAAATATGATTAGTGAAATAGTCAAATTTAACTTTTGCTTATATGTTTTTGCTTATGAGTTTGATTTGGAAAAGTGTAGATTTAAACGGTCCTATATGTTTATAACTTAATTTCCAAGGGAAAGAGGGTGATTCTAGTGTTACATGGAATTCCTAAACTATTGATGAATTAAAAAGAAAGAAAATTTTAATGTATTTGGGCTGTTCCTTTTGGGCTTTTTTGCTTATTTCTCTGTTCCATGAGATAAAAAGTTTGATTTGAATCATAAATCACCATTGAGAATGTATGTAATCAATCAAGCAGACAAGTTTTTGTAAGTATTATGTAATTATAAAGAATTTGTGTTGTCATGAGAACAAGTTCCTGTAATTTTATCAATGTTTGAAAGTGTGTGTCACTGTCTGATAGTGATACTTCATTCCAGAGGAAAGAATGTGAAGTTTTTCTATACCCTAACAAATTCCAGTTAACTTTGTAATCATAAACTTTTGTTATCAAGGAAATTATTGATGACAACAATAATGTACCTCTATGCATATCATCTCTGAATGCTAATCATATCTTGAATCTCAGTTGCAAAAGTGGCCTCAAGCTCTAAACAGATAATTGCCATCCAAAAGTGGCCTCAAGCTCTAAACAGATAATTGCCATCCCTAACTCCATATAGCCATAAATTTCATTTCACACACAAATATGCTTCCAAAACATTTACAATAATTTTCAGTTTATTGTTAAGATATTTTACGCATAATAACTAGGAAAATATTTATTACAAATGCCGCTTGTGCGCATGCAGATAATACTTATTATACATACATCGACCTACGTAAGATAATAGAAGAAAATAGGAGGTTTCATTGCAATGCATATATTTTGCTAATGTTTGCATAGGCCTTGTGATTTTATTATCCCTTGTTTTCCCTAGTCTCCGTTGGGAATCTTGATTACTATATTGTATTCAAAATTTTAGCAGCATGTTATTACTTAGTTATACTGAATAACCTTAAGCATGATATATCATCAGTACAACCACTACTCCAAACACCTACTACTTGTATTGAAGGTCATCAAGTATGTTGTGTATCATTCACACACTGTTACATATTTGTACATAATACTGATTGAATACATTGACTTTTGTCATGTTTTTTATATTTGCGATACCGGGTATCTAAAAAGCTCAACTCTAGAGAGTTTTTTGGTTATTTCATATAAAAAATCAATTGGTTTGTACAAGAGAAATAAGATGATGATAGTGATAACAATGATATTTGAGTCGAGTTTTTCACTTGGTTATATACTAACTAATGTTGAGGAAGACATGGGGTACGAATGGTGGAGGAAGTATTGCAAAAACGATGCATGAGCAATGTCAGTGTCATTCAGTGGAGGAAGACTCGCTTGCAATGTATGTCAGTATGCTCTGTACAGGCAGGTAGCTATTTATTGTATCTACTTATTTATCTGAGTGTGAATATGTGTCATAACTAATCAGCGAATACGTGCAAGTGAATTATTATATTCTACACAGAAAATATTAAATGTCAATTGTGTCATTTTGATTACACCTGCGATATCAGATTATTTATTGATTTAAGGAAAGATTATGTTTTTAAAATGGGGCTGTTATTTTTTTTAAGGGGTTGTGATATGACACTTCAGGGAAGCCCTTCTTTTATCATTGCCCCACACTTATTTATTGGTTCAGTTTTCATATTCAATTCTATTATGACAAGAAAAACATTTTGTTATTTAAAACTGTCATAGCTTCCACAGATATTCCTTTTTTTTCTTTTTTTCTTTTGTATATGTGCATTATTGTCACTTGTTACGTTTTATGGTTTAGACTGTATAATATTTACTATTTTTAAGTCTCTCGAGCATTCAAACACTTCAGTTTCATTATTGTAGCCGCACAGTTAATGACAAGTTTAAGTCTTTTCCAATGTTTATTTTATGTCATTGAAAGATACCACTATTACATTATCCCTGAAATTCGTTATTGACATGAATAAAGATGCGCATTTTACTTGTGTTCAGTGCTGAGGCAAGACCTGGTCATTCAGAATTCTTCTTTGTTCTTTCACTTATTACTCCTATGTCAAAATTTGTCTTCGAATTTTAATGAGACGCTAACACAGAGGCAAAAGAAAATGCAGTATGCCTAAGTCAAAGGAACAAGATTTTTTTTTAAACTGTGTGTTGTTCCTTAATGATGTAAAAGCTTCTCCTCTAGCTCTGTCATTAGTTATGTTTTGCTGAAGGAACGTATCACATGTTCCATTGCTCCATTTGTAACCAGAAATGAAGCTGTACTTCTGTTTCTTATCTTTTGGATTGATCTATCATCTTACTCTTTCCAGCACTCTCTCCAGTGCTCCCTTAACCAGCATACACACGCACAGCTGTTTTGTATCTGTTTGCTCAGTCTTGATCCTGCTTGTCGTCCCAACAGACTTATGGTCATCCCCCATGTT
>JAUEKZ010098401.1:0-16050 GCA_031471865.1 Melibe leonina | reverse complement strand
CAAAGTCTGGCTATTCTTTTAACTAGCCTATCATCTTACTTTCCTCTGGGCGCTTATATAACCATAGCAGTTGCAAGCGCCCTAAAACTCTCAATAAACAACAAACAAAGAGGCAAGCAGCAGGTTATCATGAACTAGGTCTACGTCTAGACAAGGTTATCATTATCATGCAAGCATGACCCAAACCTGACCTACTGGCTACTAGATGACATAAGCTGAAATGATCATGAAAAAATTGTGAGAGAAGCCATTCCGTGTGTGGTTTGCTTGACTTGGAACAGTAAATTTTGTACAAGAAACGCACAGGTCCAATCAGATTGAAAGTGAATCCTCTCCCCAGAAAGCACTCAAGGGTGATTGATGCAACTTCTGCTTAGACCTTTTTTAGTCCTCGTGCGGAGTCGCATACACTACTAGTTACTTTCTACAGCCTTTCGCTCATGCCTGCATTGGGCAATATCTTGGGCTTTCGTGAGGTTAATTGCAACAAGCTTTACTTTAAATCCCTTTAAATCCTTTCTTCCCACTGCTTCGTATTAAACCTTTTGAAGCATGAAGCTGCACCAATCATGACTGCACTCTCTCTCTACCCTTATACTTATATTATATGTTAATGGTAATTTTATTTGCCAAATATGGCACGTTTTGGATAGATAGGACAACAGTCAATCACAGATTCTTCTTCAAACAATCTGAAACTCATTTACACAAAGCTCTTTGCTTGCTGTTTAGGATTTGCATGCTCAAGGCCTGTGGTAGACAGGGTGCCGTCAAAAATGACCAGAGGTTAGCCTCTCTTAGACAACATTGGCCTTGTCGGAAAAAAGAACTGTATAGCAGCGCCTTACAGGCAGCTTCTTTTTGTACTTTGTATTATGTCTGTTTTCTACAAGGGATGAATATGTATTGTCAATTGTAAACCTTATAATAGAGCCGGCAGTAGTCTGACAACAAATGCTATATACAAGGGTTCATATCTTGTTTTCTTTTTCATATATGCACCCCTGATGTTAGTCTATTAAGGTGCAATCTAAGTTTACACTTAGGGGTTTAAATTCTTAAATTGACAGACACTGAAGTTACTGTCTAACACATATTCCATGCCCTTGCTGGAAGAAAGAATGATGGGCAAGGAAACAAGAAATAAGAAAGGTTAATTCAAGATGAAAGATTGGATTTGTTGTGAGAAATACTGTATTCAAGAATGAGGAAAAACAGGACGAGGAATGTGTGTTGTTAGACTGTACCTGCAAATAGAGTTCTAGAATTACTATATTCCTGCACAAAGAAAAGAGAGATGATAATAATAATATTAATATTAGAAACTTAAATTACAAATAAGTCCAATGTATGGTACTCCAGATTAGTTTTCCTTTATTATACTGTTGCTTTTTCAAAAACAGCAATGCTTATGACAATGATGATAATGTCGAAAAAGTTTTTAGAATACATATATTACATATGTGGATGAAAATATCACAGATTTAAATACAAGTAAAGCAGGAACTGATCACAGTTTTAAGTTCTCGGCTCAACTAATTTTTACAATGGAAAGTATGGAAGTATCAGTATTTTGCTTCATTTTTTAAAATACACTCTGTCATGTATGACGTTCAAAGGTGTTTTTTTTTAAAGGTAAGAAAATATCAAGAAAATTTGAGGGCACTTGATAAGCCTATGTCATATAGGCTACCAAAGGAGAAAAATGGCAGAATTAACTACCTACTGTAAATGACCTAACAACAGAAACAAAACATGAAATGTTGAACACAGAAAGAGAAGATAAACTAAACATCTCTCTAAATAGAAATAGACCTAACTACAATTACAATTGAATACACTCAGAACAATGGAGACTATCACTATCACCAATGTGGCCCTAAAAGTGAAATAGGCAAAATGTATCATATGTCCCTACAGTGCAACTTCTGGATAACGACATATATGCCTCTGGTCCTGATTTTTTGCTATATAACAACATACATTCTAGTAAAACCTCTGGATAACAAAATCGAGGTTGCAACTGTTGACGTTTGACCCCGTGTCTTAGCCAATAATTTTTCCAGTCCAATAAGATCTCTAGAAAAGTCTAGTCATAGCCAATCAGATCGCTTTATCAATCAGCCAATAAAATCGCTTTATTTTGTTAAACAACCATCCAATGAGAATGCCTATCAACCATCGGTAGGCTAATAAGTTTAGGCTAAGAGACAGTGATCCATTAGTGCTGACCACGGGGAAACACATTTTAACGTATCAGTGACTCGCGGGAGACACTAGCACAACACTTTGCTTTATTGACAGATTTACCAAAGTCCGCCATCTTAGAAACTTCTAAATAACGACATAATGTTATGGTCCCGAGCGATGTCGTTATCCAAAAGTTGCACTGTATGTGGCATTGCAAATGATAAAACAACCCAATATGCCCGTGTAAAGTATTGGCAGCAAATATACGAGTTAAATCTGGTGAGTATGTGATTGTGATCTTCTTTAACCCATCACAACCTAATTTGCCCCTTTGCACCCAAGGAAAGTATAAAAACTGAAATGGGGTAAAAAAAAAAGACTCCAATGTACTTATATTAATATTATGTACATTCAACAGCCCACTTTGATTAGATTAGCAAAAGGAAAACGTTTTAACTGCTGTCTGTTAATCAAAGGTATTATAAAAATAAGCCAGTCTCTGAGGATGTTTGTTTATTGAGAGTTTCAGGGTGCTTGCAACAACTGCTAGGGTCATATAAGCGCCCAGGGGTAAGTAAGATGATAGGCTAGTTGAAAGTGAAAGAACAGCCAGAGACATTTCACAGAGAGATGATTTACAAGGAAAAAATATCCTCTCTCAAAAAAGGTGACAAAGAGATGATTTACAGGGGGAACAAAAATCACCTCTCACAATAATAAGCAGGACTATCAGCTATCAAAATACAAAATAGCTGTGTGTGTATTCTTTTTTAAGAGAGTGCTGGAAAAAGTAAGAGCAGAAAAGCAGAAACAAGTAGCGACCACCAGATATGCCAACCAACCACTCAGCCTTATGTAGTGTGGTAGTTTGACTAACCCTTCTCTCAAGCAGTGTGAATTTGTGCACCATAAACTATAAATATAACTAACAAGACTCTTAAGAGACTTTATTTTTTCTTTCTATCCATACGAATACGAGCAAATGCTCTAACTCTAAAACAACTTTTTACACAAGAATATCAGAAAGGTCCCTTGAAAATTGAAAGGAATAAGAATGTAAATTAGAAATTAATATCAAACAATTATTTTGACATAGGAGGATGAAGGTATTCAGATCAAAATCATTGTGCAACATGTACATACTTTGGCAATACAGATAAATCCATAATAAATTGATAAATCATATATAAAACACATAACTTAAAGCTCAAATTATCACAGGATAGAATATATATAATGTTTGGTACAATGCTGGAAGATCTTTGGAAATAGGTCCAAAGCATAAGCTAATAGTAATAATTAATAATTATTTTAGCGATACACAAAAAATGAAAATGTAAGTAACATAAGACATAATATACACATTGTTCCTTAAAGATCCTGATTACTGTATTTTCCCTATGAATTAAGTGCACTGACCCTAATAAACAAAAGATTAGTAGAATAATAATTGATACTTAGCCCTAATATGCATAAATAAAATCTCTTTCACTTTCAGTAATTGTTTATAATACTGCCTTCTTTCTATGATAAAGAAAAAACCTAATCACACCCAAATGCCATGTGTTACAGTATGATATGCTATATGACTAAAAGTAAAAGCAACACATGCGGCAGTCGTGTGCAGGAAATCCACACTTAAAAATGTGCACTGTGCCATTTAGTGCAGGAAGTTTGTGATTCATCTCATGATATTGTTCTTTCTCATTTGAACAAGTCTATTCTCTAAGCACACAAAGCACTTAATAGAGATAATATTATAGAATTCTTAAAATTGGTAAAACTCCAAAAGTCAGCAGTTCATTTGATAATACAGTTATTGGTTGGCAACAAATCAAACCCAGATTGCATCCAAAGAGCTCCAAAAAAGAGGACTTTAATTAATCTCAACAGACTTTATATTCCACCTTGTTGGGTGATATGCTGCAGCAAGGCGCACACATCTGGATCGAACCGGTAACTCTGAGGAAGAAGGGAAAAGAAACCCATTTGATTTTACATAAGGTACATTAGCTTAAATTTCAAAGTAAACAATGAACCCAAACAATATCAATAAATCATTCTCAAAAGTGCAAAGGTTGCAATCCATCTAAAACATTAGCATTGTGACAACATCATGAGACTAGTTTACTGAGTGTCAGGGTCAGTACACCTAGACTAATTCAGAGATTCTGCTATAATTCCTTTTCTGTTTGAATATGTGGTAGCAAGCTCACAAGTCCAGATAGTACCGTCACTGATATGTCCTATTAAATTACTGTTTGTCATCATGGAAATTTTGCAGTCACAAACGCAAATATGCACTTTACCACCAATTACCACAAAATTTGGCAAAATTCGGATTCTATGTGTCAAAGGAGAATTAAATATTGAACTTTAAAACTTTCATCCGTACTGCTAGTTACAACACCCATATTAGTTGACCCACTCACACACAACAAATGCCAGTCTTTGAATATGCTTCGATAAAGACATATAAGTTGAAAAATAAAATTCCAAAAATATTGACCCCCTTAGATTGGGGGACTGATCCACAAAAGATATTGCCAAAAATAGAATTCTTTTATGACCTCACCTTAGAGTAATACGCGGATGCAAGATCTTTGTTCTGCTTTAGACTATGCCCCCCAGCCAGGCATCGGGCATATACAAAGCAGGCCATAGCAATTCCTTTTGCTATATACGACGGCAAGCAATTTGTCTCTGATGCAATAAGGGCCACATCTTCCTCATTCAGTCCTGACACCCTGAGAAAAATTCAGCAAATTTTCTTTAAATAAGTGGTTGACAAAAAAAAACATTGCGACAAACTTAGAACTGTTTAAAACCTGGATTTAGATTTGCTTTGGCTAATTGGTTGCCATACACTGCCCTGCCTACCTCACTTCTACTCAGGTTAACTGATTCGAGCCCATAAGCAGCAGTGTGCGGCTCCCTGTCCTTTGCAAAAAGTACATAACCGCACACAAAGCTCATTGGGTTTCGGATATTTCAACGGTTATGTAAAATATAAAACTAAGGCTACTATACATATCCTGAATCCAAATGAATTTGGCTTTCTTTTGAATCATGGTTTCATTGTATGGCGGTTGTTTGTTTGTGATTCTCTGTTCTTTTTTGATAAACAAATGGTAACAGCGTGACCAAAACAAACAAGAGGAAGGCTCTGGCCTCTTATTTTCATCACTTGTCTGAAAAAGAAACTAATAAGATAAGTAAATCTAAAACCTAGTCTGGTGTGTGATCCAAAAATGGGAGTATTGAGAACCAAGTCTGACCTTGAAAGTAGGAAAAACACTGGATATCCAGTTATTGCAAAGCAGTGATACCTGAACAGCTCAGTATATGAAAAGCAGGCCCAGGGTGATTAGGATACAGTGAGTTAACCCATAGGCTTCTGTAGTCATGCATGTGTGAGTTTTTCTAGACCTTTAGCTATACTACTCTTGTCGCAGTTCAATTGTGTGGTCTTGACATTCTCAAGTCAATATCTTTTCTAACACTGCCAATAGGCGATAATGGTGGACAGCAAGCCAGTACTTACTTTGATCCCAAATCACACGCCTTCGTGTACAATTTGTTTTTGTAGTACAACAGGACCAAGTTGCCCATGGCGTAAACGTTTCCTCGTTCTGCAGCCTCTTTTAGACAGACGTAGCTTGCATCCATATCTTTCTTCACTCCCAAGCCTAGCATGTACATCACACCCAAGGCACCTGAAAGGGAATATCATTCTGTTAATGAGAGAGTAACGGTTTCTGTACAATACTTCTTCAAGATGCAACACTATGGTGAAACAAAGGGAGTGATTAACAGGCCAGTATAGTAGGACAGAGACAAAGCAAGACAAACAGTTTGTCTTACTTTGTCTTTGTCCTTCTATACTAGCCCGTTAATCACTCCCTTGTTTCACCTTTGATAACCACTGGCCTAGCGATCCCCTCTCTTTTTACACTATGCAACACTATGCAACTTAGGATGCTCAGGTGACAATGGACAACATTACATACAAGTACAACATAAGCAAAATTTCAAGATAATTCTTTGATTACAGTAGTGCACATTTTGAAAAGGAGCATACTGATTTGTTTATCACAATTAAATCAACAAGAGACATTGTTATGTCATTTTCAATTCATAACAGCACCAACCAAACCAAATTTATCTCACTGTATTAGTTATGTAACTATCACAAAATCTGCTCGCTGCATTGCATTTTTCATTTAAGAAAGGCTTAGGTCACCTTGTGATTCCAAACTGCCATTGCCACATGCCTCGGAGTGCCAAAAAAAGGCTTTCTTCAAATCATGGAACTGTTGATCTTGGCGGGAATAAAACATTCCCAAAACACTTTGTGCTTTCACACTTGCACGAGGGTTGCCATCATCTGCTGCAAGAAGCCACCATCTTCAAACAAAGAAAAAATGATTATGAATGATCAAATTTTGACATTCAATCCTCCAATTTTTTTTTAAAAACCCAAAAAAAACTTTGAAGATAAAAGCCTTGTTAACACATATTTCTATAGTAAATTCATTGATGAGTAAATGGCTCAGATTATATTGAATACTCGAGTGGTTGGAATTAACAACATTCAACCACAAATATCTCACTAAAGAAATCAAAAATATGGAGAGGGGATGTTTTAAAACTGATTGGGGACAAAATGATGTCTCTGAAAAAATAAAATAAATTTGTTTTGTGTTTTTTTAGAGTTATTATAGAAAGAGTGCTTTCAACTTCTAAGGTGGAATCAGCACCAGGAGTAAGTAAAAGGATTGGTGATTTAAAAGAATAAACAGTTTTGGACTCTAAGAATGGACTTTTCTTAGACATTTGATTTACAAGGAGAAAAATTGTCATCGCTCACAACCACAAAGAGGAGATGACCATCACCCACAACATGCAATTTTCATTCTTTTACTGCTGCTATGTTTAGAACATTTGCCATCGATCAACAAGTTTAAAGTAATCTACACTCAAACCTTGTTACAACGCTACCTGTTATAGTTATACCGCCTTTCTCACTTTTCACCAGCTTATGGCTGTGGAACTGATCGGCCACTATATAAAAACATCAAAATCTTGTTACACCGCCATTCACCATATGCCAACAGCTGCCTTGTAACATTCATGATTTGCAAAGTGTAACAAATTCTCATTATACCACCAGCCTAAGATTTTGTCACAACCCTACTAAACCTAAATGGAAAAAACACCACTCAAACACTTGCTAAATGCTTCTCTCCCTTTGCCAGTGGGTCACTCTATACGAGTTGAGTTGAATATGCTCCCTGTAGGCCCTACAAATAGTGAGTTCTTTCACCTTTCTCAATGTACCTATTGTGCTAACCCACTAAACAGGATATTTTTGCTTTACTGCCGTTTTCATTATGCCAGCAACTTGGCGGTATAACAAGGTTTGTACCAGTGATGATAACAGCAAATTCTCAAAGTGGCGGAAAATTATCAGCACCTCAGAAATATGCGCAAAACCAACAATAATTCCCCTGCCATCCCATTAAAAAAAAAGAGGAAAAAATCTGGCGGCAGGCAAAAATGGCAGATTTCTGCCAATTGGCGGAAGATTATCCTCATTGTTGTACTATAAATGTTTTCATATCATAACTCATGCTTACTTTTCAGCTTCATTGTCAGCTTGAAAATCTCCAAAACCCTGAAAGTAGGCCCTACCAACATTGTAGCAAGCAGCATGAATCAAGTGGTGTGCCAAACGAGATTCTGATGACCCGATTTCCATCATGCATTTCAAGCCCTCTTTCTGAAATAATTGTAAAAGAGGAGAAGATTAACATAAAAGACCCAAAGTTAGATGGGTAAAACAAAATCCTACATACTCGTTCATAAATCAATGCTCATTACTGGGGTTCATTGTATAAATATAAAAAAAACATTTTTATCAAATGTTAAGAGAAAATTTTTTTACCTAAAAGGTGGAGTTGAAAAGGTTCATAGGCTACAAACAGCTTTATTAATAATTATTTAATAAATGAGGAATTGAAATTCCAAGAAGTCGTTAGTGTTACCATATTGGGTTCCAGGCCAAGGCCATCATACAGCATAACGCCATACATGAATAAAGATTGATAATCTGTGTCTTTGGCTCGCTCAAAAAGATCTTTGGCCTTGTCATATTTTTCCTGGAGACAATATTGATATCATTCAGTTAGAAGAGAAAGGAATTTGACAAACTTTCATTGACTATACAGTGGAGCTTCTTGTTTTATGACCTCAGAAATAATGAGGGCTTTGAAATAACGAGACTTTTTCAAACCCCCTTTTTTTCCTTATATTTATTAGATTCAGAGACAGGGAATAATGAGATCCCAACCGTCATTTTGTTTTTTCGGACAAACGCCACTTGTGCAAGTAGGCACTGGAAACTCAAATGTTAAGCACACAATAGACGGTCTATCATCAGTTTGACCACTTGAAACCACAAGATGGTACAGTCAAGCCCCTGGCGTTACCTATGACAACAGACGAGGCACCCACATAATATCTTTCTCTAGCTTCCCATCCGCTTCATATCCCTATCCTTCCCCTTCACCCATATACCTTGCCATGCACTGTCTTGCTGTAAGAGAGAGAGTAAAAATTTTTTTTGCATTATGACGCAAATGAAAAGAATTTCAATATGCAAGTGCGAGTCGATATACAGGCAGGGGATGGTTGGGGAGCAGTGTAACTTGAAAAGGGGAATGGTAGGAAGGGCATGTGTTTAAGTGCTCATTATTGTTATCCCTACTGAGTGGCTCAATACAAGTGTTGCCTTGGAAATATGATCATTACACCGCCACTTGTTATACCCTATTCTCATCAGCCACCACCTTTTGGTTGTAGAATGGATTGGCCATGTATAAAAACCCTGCATCCTCCAACAACTTAGCAATAACATTCATGACTTGCAGAGCATAATTAATTCTTGTTATTTATACATCCAGCAAAAAAAAGTCACTACCATACCTAAACCAAACCAGATGTAACACCCCTCAAACACTTTCTAAACACTTCTGTCTTTTTACCGATGATGAGTTATTCTATAGCTATGAATTGAATTATTATGCAAACAAGAGCTCAGGAATAACAAGAACTTTTAATTGGAACGAAGGCTCTCATTTTATCCAAGCTCCACTGTATACCCATTGTTCCACTATAATGTTTCAGATTACTTTTGTTATTCTCTTTTTCCATGCTATCTTTTTACTTTGAAGAATTCTATTGACACAGAATATGCCACACTGAACAACAACAAAGCACTACAATTTGTTCCAAGACTTATCATGAGATAGATGGTAAAATATATAATTTATGTCTGCCAAATCAATAAAAGTTAGAGAAATGAAAAGAGTTAAAGGCATAATAATGTATATTCCGACCCTTTTAACAATACAGTTTCTAGAGTCTTTAGGGGGAGGCGAGACAAGACAATCTTCAGATTTTAAATTGTGAGTGGCACTACAATCTTACTTATACCTGATGGAAATATAGCAGCCCAAGTTGAAACAAAGCAGCCTTTTCACCATCTTTTATTTTTTCTAACAATATTGTTTCGACTCTTTCAGCAACTTGTTCATCGGTAATACCCTCAAAGCCTGGAGTATCCCTAGCTTCTGTGGCAATTTCATCCAACAATTTTGTAGTATTTGGGAATGAGACTCTCTCTGTTGTCAACTCGTTTGTAAGTTGCATAGCTGAGGAGGTAAAAAATCATATTAGTAGTCATAAAATATCTAAAATACTTGAGAAGAAAGGAACTAGATGTAGAAACAACGAAAATGCTTGTAAATTCACTGATAACCAGCAGAATCGACCATTGCTATTCCCTTCTGGCAAAAATAAATTACAAACGTTATAAAACTACACGGCTCGCATCATCACAGGGACAAAGAAATTCGACCACATTACACCAGTGCTGAAAGAACTCCATTGCCTACCCATTGAACAACGAATTAAATTCAAAATTCTATGCATGTGTGTGCTTGTGTAAGCTGGTGCGTGTGTGTGAGAGAGAGAGAGAGAGAGAGTGTATGTGTGTGTATATTTTCTATGTTTGATCCATGTTTACTTCTGTATACATTGAACTGTGTGTGTGTGTGTGTACGTGTTGGTGTATAGGCGTGGGTAAGCATGTGCCTGTCATCTCAAAGACTTTGGTTACCTGTCCTTAGTTGTATGTGTGTGTGTGTGTGTTTGTTTGTGGGTGTGTGTGTGTGTTGTCATCTAAAATATATATAGAATATATATATCTCTGAAAATCGAAAAATCAACACACAAAAAATATAATTGATTTCAAACAATGTGGACAGTAAATTGGCTCATTCAAGAATCAAAACTGACATGCAAATGAGAGTAAAAATGTGAAACTTAAAATCAATTTCGAAGTGATGAAAAATGTTATATGCCTCCATGACAGAAACAAAACTTTCCTTCTCTCTCAGATCTTTAAAAGTAAGTTAACTTACAGAACATATGTATTTCCAAAATAAGTAACGCATTTGTCCAAATCCAAAAAATATTGACAACTCTCTTTCTATATGTCTATCTAACTCTCTCTCTCTCTCCATTCCTCCCGCTCTCTCTTGTCTATCTCTCTTTTTCCCATCTCTCTCCCTCTCTCTTGCTCCTATGTAGATAGATAGCAGTGAAATGCATCAAAATTTGTACAACAAACCCTAACATTGAAGTTTGCAAACTTAAAGTCAAAGCGGCGATGCAATAAGACACACTGAAATCAAAAGAAGATGAAATGTCACAAATGCTTGGTCATGACACAAGTCAAGGCTGTCTTGAATGGTTTTAAGGTAGTCTAGGTACCATGTGGCATTACACTCACACACGCAAACTCGAAAACACTATATTTTTCTCTTTATGTATCCGACGTAGGAATGGGGTAAAAAGTCACGACATATGGTTACTGTTAAGCAGCTAATGGAATAAAAGCCAAGTGAATTACTAAGACAGCTCTGAAGGCCTTACATTTAAGTATTCGAACATTTTTTTTCAATTCAACATCTGTAGGGGTCTAGACTAGTCTAAGTTAACACCAACAGTGATTGAATCAAAGATCTAACATTTTCATGTGGGCAAATAAAACCTGCCTACCCATTCTTATCCTAGTTATTGATATCTCTCTCTGTCTGGATGTCCAGGAATGCAGACGGCATCACAAGATAAGATGAAAATAAACAATGAGACATACAAAATTAAATTTCTACTTCCATTTTATTTACACAAGGAAAACGTAACTCTTATGAAAAAAATTATAAATTGTAGTCGATTATATTTTGTGTTAGATTGCCATGAGAAATTATGGCCCAGGAAAGTTTTCTATATGATTTTGTTCAATTATTGTCTTTTTTGCCACTGAAAAAAGAAATATATGGCATCTTGGCGACTTTCTTCTCTAGAATATTTTTGTTTTTTATCTATACGCTTGTACTCGAGTTCGACTAAGTTAGAGTGGAGTCCCTTGAAAGTGTATTGTTGTCTTGGAGACAAACGTCGTGATCAATACGACTCGCAGTAATGAAAATAGTACACTGTGTGACCCCAGTGAAGTACTCTACTGGAGTACTGTACTCGAGTGAGAAGACTACCTACTGCTTATCATGTCTAATGTGACCCTACTTTCTACCGGAGTATAATTTTTTTTTCAATCATTCGCATTCGTGTAGTATCCTTCGATATGTCATGTAAATGTGCACGAAAAGTATTAAAACCGAGAGAATAGTCAAGTAAATTAATCTCTTACACACTCTAATCACAAAAGAGGACAAACAGATGATTTCCACAACCCACATCATGAATTATGGTCATTGTGACCCGGGTTCCTTAGATTATGGTCCATGGAGACCCAGGATATTTTACTGCCCTATGTGTACAAAAGTACCCGTCTTTCTAGATAGCAAGTGACCCTGTGGTTTAACTTCAGTGTAAAGCACCGGGGATGGCAACAATTCAGTTTGTTTTGTTTATTGAGAGTTTTAGGGCGCTTGCAACTGCTATGACATAAGCGCCCATGGGTAAGTAAGATGATAGGCTAGTCAAAAGGACAGCCAGACAATAACCCTGCCAGTGACGTTTCACAGAGAGATGATTTATATGAAAAGAATATATCATATCTCAAAAAAGGTGACAAAGAGATGATTTACAGTGCACCGAAAAAAAGAACATCTTCCACAATCAGAATGCAGGATGCACAAACAGGTTATAGCTACCACCCACATCATGCACTATTGTGATCTGGGGAGACCCAGAATATTCTACCGTGCTGTGTGTACAAAAGTACACAGTCCTTCTAGATATCAAGTGACCCTGTAATTTGGTACCACCGTGTTGTTTGTTTGCTTATGTTTATTGAGAGTTTTAGGGCACTTGCAACTACTATAGTCATATAAGCGTCCAGAGGTAAGATATTAGGCTAGTTAAAAGAATAGCCAGACTTTGACCCTGCCAGGGATGTTTTACAGAGAGATGATTTACAGGAAAAAAACATCATCTCCAACAATCACAAAGCGACACACAAACATATAATGGCCACCGCCCACATCATGCACTATTGCTGTCCGGGGAGACCCATGATATTCTACCACCCTTTGTGTACAAAAGTACTCAGTCCTTCCAGATAGCAAGTGACCCCGTAGCCAGGCATCACAGTGCAAAAACGTGGGGGATGACCATAAGTCTGTTAGGACGACAAGCAGGACCAAGACCGAGCCAACAGATACAAAACAGCTGAGTGTGTATGCTTGCCAGGGAGCACTGGAGAGAGTGCTGGAAAAAGCAAGTTGACAGGTGAAGCCAAAAGAGAAGAAACAGAAAGCGAGCACCAAAGGCGCTTGCTAAGATGTCTTTGATCAAATATCAGCAACATACACATTGTAAGTGTGAGTTGCTTGAGTGAGATCTTGATAAAATCTTTATGTAGCTCCTATTGCTTACATGACTGCCAATAAAGACAGCATAGGTTCGCAGGAGCGAATACCACAGTGTAAAACATGGGGGGAGGACGACGTGTACTAATTCAGTACACTAAGGGGAAGGACATACGTTTGTTAGGGCAGCAGGCAGGACCAGGACTGAGCTAACAGATACAAAACAGCAGTTCGTGTATGCTCGTTAAGGGAGCACTGGAAATAGTAAGATGATAGATAAAGCCAAAAAAAAGAAAAGAAACCGAAGTAGTGCCCACCAGAGGCGCCCATCAACTACCCGGCATTTCTCTGTGTGTTTCATTTGTTTCTTCATTGAGTTTTAGAGCGCTTTTAACTGCTAAGATCACATAAGCGCCCAAGGGTAAGTAAGATGATAGGCTAGTTAAAAGAACAACCATAAGTCTGTTGGGACGACAAGCAGAGCACAGACTGAGCTAACAGGTACAAAATAGCTGCGTGTGTGTGTATGCTTGTTAAGGGAGCACTGGAGCGAGTGCTGGAAAAAGTAAGATGGTAGATAAAGCCAAAAGAGAAGAAACAGTAGTAGCGCCCGCCAACTGCCCGCCAGCTGGAATCACTTTTTGTTACTTGAGAATTCATTCATTTCTTGGACTTATGAAGCACCAAGAGCCTATTGATAAGGTTTTAAGTGTAAGGTGCTATTTGAGTGATATTCATTTTTATCATTATCACTGTTATTATTATCAAAAAAGACAATTTCTAAAATCCACCAAAATTTATTTTTATTACCAAAATGATGAATGAAGGAGACACCTTCACACAATTCAAATGTAAAAAGATAGACACAGCCACATAGTTGTTAATCAATGATGAGAATAACACAAACAAAGGCCCTAACAATAAAAATTCACATAAATAAAAACCCAACACATTAAAAAACCCATAAAATTCCAAATTCAACACAGCGCTTGCTGAAACAAGTGCCAAGCAAACATACGGTATATGAGTATCTAACAATACCATGGCTAATCACAGTAGGAGTCTAAAACCAACCTCATTAAATAACATCAGTTATGAGGTTCAACATACATGTTGATGATGACATATCAATTAGAGAAAAAAAATTCACATAAAATTTTGTTAAGGAGTAGTCCTTGTCAGGAAATGAAATAATTTTAGACATAATGTATTCCATTATACATATATATGTAGTGTATGCAGAACCAAAATATCTAGATATGATGAAAAGGAAATGAACAAAAACAGATAGAATTAGAATTGCAATACCCCCATGAAATTGTTGAAACTACTATTAAGCATGACAACGTCGTGGTATTTGCGCTATAGAAGAGATATTTATTCATTGTTGCTATAGATCACAGAATGGATTTGACAAGAAAAAATCCCATACTAAAAGGACATGAATGTCATGAGACACAACATGTATAAACTTAGGTTAATTGACAAAATCTGAAATAACAGTCCTGGGTTCGAACCCTACTCTGGTCTATTTTTCTGTTTTTTCTGTTTCTCCATTTTTCTGCTTTCTTTGGCAGTCTCATTTCTGCACTGCATGCTATCTCAAGTTTGTCTCATTTCTTGTGATTTCAAGTGCTTGCTCCCCACATTACTGTCATAACCTTATAATACCTTGGAAGGGTCTAGTATAGTATTCAAATGTTTCTACTCCTATTCCTAGATGGTCAACTCTATAGCTCAGTTGGTACAGTGTCTGACTATCACTCTTTTGGTAGCAAATAAAATGTCTACATTTACATGTAATTATGTTTAGAAGCGAAACCTAAAATACACAACATAACATTTGAATCTTAAAAAGGCAAGCAGGTATATAATGTGGTGGGAAAAAGTCTTTCTCTGAGGTGTCTCTCAAAAATGAAACCGAACAGCTGGGTTTATTAATTATAACAGCCTCAATTTGATCAAACCATAAAATGCGATCCAAGGTCACCATCCTATTAAATTTATATTGAAAGTAAGGGATTAACATCTTGTCACTGTCAGACACTGAAAGAAATTTCAAGCACCAAAAATCTAAGTTTATGAAAGCAAATAAAATCACCCCAAGAACTTAAACCTCCCCCTACCTCAAATCAATTCTTTAAAAAATAAAGAAATAAGAAAAAGAAAAAAAAATGGTAGACAATATTGAACATAGCTAGTTTCAGCATAGTGTCTCCAATCTTGACATTCAGTAAAACTGAAACCGATATGACATGGCTCCCCATGGATTTGATTTTTTTGTGCAATACGAAATTTTAGTTACAAAACCTCAATACATACTGCATACATTTGGGTAAAACCCTGTTAGAAACAATTGAAGTCCACACTTGATACAAAAATTTCATTTTTTTCTCCAACCACCAATGTAATGCCTTACTCTGCCCTACTTATAAAGTCGTAAACTACAGAGGAAAAATGATGTTTGTCAAGCACTAATTACAGTCAAAACAATGACAATACAACTCATCAAAGAGTTGAAGCAATACTTGTTAGCCCTTTGGCATCATGGGTAATATACTTTTCAACATAGTTGTGACGTATCTTACTATACTAAGTGGTCTGCATTTTGTAAAAATTCGAATCAAGCTCCTATTTCCCAACATATTGAAAACCCCCAATAACAACAACCCTGAATAATGATATGACCTCCCCTTTTCTTTATCCAGGGGTTGCACTGTATAACCCTTTCCTGCCAAGGAGTTCCATTCATTCAAAAAGATATGGTTGATGTTTTGGGTAAACAGATGCATTAGGTAGTATTAGCAGCTGACTGGAGTGTTGCATTGGGTCACATTACGCATAGCGCAGGTAGTAGAATGTGTTGCATTGGGTCACATTACGCATAGCGCAGGTAGTAGAATGTGTTGCATTGGGTCACATTACGCATAGCGCAGGTAGTAGAATGTGTTGCATTGGGTCA
>JAUEKZ010098400.1:0-29203 GCA_031471865.1 Melibe leonina | reverse complement strand
CAATTGAAACACCCAAGACTTTTCCATTCTATTTTTCTATTCCTAAAACCTACCAGTGGACACACACCTTAAGATAGCATTAGTGCTATTCTTTAAGCATTCATTCAACCAATATCTACAAAACGTTTGGTATTTAAAATGTATCTAAAATGTATTGAAACATCCTTATTCAGATACAAAAAATGCATGATTCCTGCACTTGAAATTCCAGAAACCCCAGTATAATCATTGAACACTTCAGAATGACAAATTTTGAGAGCAATGTATTTCAATAACCTATCAAGCACAATAGAAAGGAATACCCTACTTCTGACATTTAAAAAAATGAAAAAAGATAAGAACTTGAACAAAGTGAAGAATGCAAACAGCGGCAGGTTGTTACAAAGTGGGCCAAAGAAGCCATAGCAGGGATCAGCCTCAGAGAGTTATACAAGAGTTTGCTTAATCTAATTTAAAACCCTGCAAACATATAACCGTCTTCACATCACAAATAAACCTCACATTCCATGTTGATAACATTTTTTTTTAAAAGAATGAAAGAAAAGAAGACTATTTTGATATACAACGAAGTAGCAGTTATAGCTGGCAAGAAGACACACATAAAATAGATAGATAGATGGATAGAGAGAGAGAAAGGAGGGAGAGATATATATATATATATAGAGAGAGAGAGAGAGAGGGATGAAAGAGGGAAAAAAGAGGGAAGAGAACGGGGGCAGAGGAGAGAGTGAGAAGTAGAGTGAGAGAGAGAGAGAAGTGTGACTTACTCATCTCCTTGTATTTCTCCAACTCCTTCATCAAATCATCCTGGGAAGGGAAAGCATATGCTTACTGGTGAGTAAATGCCTCACTGCACATTACATCACACTGACAATATATATATACATAGGAGCTCCATTTCTGACTCTGAGTAGTAAAACCATCAACGGCCTTAATACTGCATGGACATTTTACCCCTGGCGTTCACATGACCTCACTCTTCCAAGCACCTTTATCCACATAGTTAAATTCCTAATGGTAAAAAATGTGTAGCCCCTGAATAGAATGCGATCTGGGACTTGATGTAATGTGTGGACGATTTGCTTGTGTTTGATTTAATTAAGAATTCTTTCTCCTGACTGTCTGTCAGTGTAATTGGATATATGGGTAGAAATGTGGTAGTTATATGCTGTCACTATTCCCAATTTGTGACACCATTAACTGTCCCCACCACTGTGGAAACCCTGTTTAAATCAAGGGTTGGACAACAAAACATGATACAAAACATTGAATGGATACAAGAGTTCCATCAGGTTTGAATGAGAAGAGCAAAAGCAAATAAAGGCTTCAGAGTCACACTTTTCTGGTTTTGAGAAAATCAACTTTTTACATTTTAAAACATTGTAGTAGCTTTTAAAACCTAAAAATAACTCTGGACCCTGATCGTTTTTAGAAATGATATTTAGGAGGGGGAAAGTTTGGATATAATTAACCAATTAAGGACAAAAGCTCTAAAAATATCAATATGTGACTCTGATCGTTCTTCCCATGTAGCCTTCAAATTCAAAGGAAGACTAAGGGAGAGTAAGCATTCTTGTCAAAAAGTGCAACAAAGCAGAGATTAATGTGAACAGCCTTTGACTTTGACATAAAAGCACTTTGCATTAACAGTGCAAAAATACTTATTGAATAAGATCATAATTTCACCCAAAAAAAAATAAATCTTAAAATTCAATGAGATACAAAGCGCAGAAGCCATTCAGCCTCATCATTAAGATAGACAAAGTTACATAATTACAAATTGATAATCTGCATAATTTGATAATTCAGCTACAGATTGTGAGATATTTCATAACAGACACAGATAGATAATACTATAACGACACAAGGGCACCCGACAACTCCTTGGGTGTACTCTGGATGACCACCTGATAAGATAGCTTTCACACACATAGACACACACACACACACACATTCATTATTACACACAGACACACCCACAAACACACATACACACACACAAACATACACACATACAACCTAGTGCTGTGTCTGATAAGATAAAGGTGTAATCTAATGTACATACATAGGAGCTTACAAAAGCAGCAATACAACCAAAGAAAATAAGTATAAGCTGCAAACATTATCAAGTTGATGGCATGATGCAAGAGTTGATATATGAAATTTTCAAAAATATCTATCAAGGGAAAAACCATTGTTGGTGTTGACATTACATCATCTGCTATGGAAAAACCAGGACAGCAAGTCAAGGAAAGAGAAACTGGTGAAAGCACTATGACAGAGAAAGGAAAATAGGAATTTAAGAAGTTACACTAAATGTGATGTGTGTGACTGCAATACAGCATAATAATGGCAAGTGGGAGCAAAGTAGAGTTACAAATCAATGAGAATCCTATTGTTCCCTGTAAGATTTGCTATGTTGATACTGCAGCTATCAGGATCCCTCCTGCTAAACTCGCACATTGAACATAAAATCAGTATGCATGTGCATGTCATCATAATCTATTAGTCTAAAATATCAGCTTTGATAAAGCCAAGTATGTATGCACAATGTAAAAACAAGATTTGGAAAAAGAGACTTTTTATAATGAGAGGAAGTTCCACCACAGCTCAAGGTGTAACTTTCAGGCAAAATAGAACAGGTTACCATGGATATGCTTTTAACAGAAAGTCAAAACCAGAAAGAAAAAATGTTTGACTTCAATAGTTCTGATTGCTTAACAGCCAATACACACATCATATTCTGTGTTTGATATGTGGGTAGCCATACCTCTGTCAATCCCTTCTGTGGCAGTCGGTGAACGTAGGGACAATTCACTCCTTTGGTCAGCCCTTCTTCAATAGAGGCACATGCCTTGGCCATCTCCTCTTCTTTCTTGCGCCGAATTGCAGGAATTTTCATCACCATGGTAAAAAAGCTCCGTCTGACCCTTTTCGATAATTCTGCAAGGATGTAGTCAATCAATCAATATGAGGTTTTTCCAATAAATTTATACTGATTACTTTGACCTGTACTCCACTTAAGAATTCTTTTATCTCCTTGATCTGCTAATTAGAAGACAGATTGATAGTGCAGATTCCTTAAGTGCAACTGTTGGAGTATATGTCTAACCTAAAAAAATAATTTCAAAATGCAGACTGAAGATGTAATGTGAACTTCATTTGGCAGGTACACAGATTTAAACTAAACAATAAATGAATTAATGGACTTCATACTTTCATCATCTTGGAAGAGAAAATCCCTGAGGTACAAGACTACAAATGTGGTCCCGCCTGTATACAAGACAATCTGCCAGGGTTCAAGGTCACCACAGAGACGGTTGAGCCAGGACTTGCATCCGTCCAAGGCTCCCTTGACAGGGACCTGATGCACACATAGACAGACAGACAAAAGTAAAAGATGACATTTTTATTGTAAATAATAGTAATAATAATAAAGATAGCAATAATACTCTCAGCCCCTGTCAGCAACTTATTGATTTATTGTGCATCCGGGCAACAGGTATCTATACAAAACATAAAATAACAAAACTCGCAGCCTGTTTTTGACCTGTAACTGTTGGGAGTGTGCAGATACTCCTGCCAAACATTGCAGTTAATTTTCAGTTAAGTTTTGTTTTTCATTAGGTTTGGGGTTTTTTTTTAGGAGGGAGCGGGTGGATGGAGGGAGTTTCCAAGCAATCATTTATCTTGAGTTGAGTGAGACAAGGCTACTGGAAAATCATTTCATTCGAAAGAAAACATGAATAGGCCTTTGATATTTAAGTCTGACCTATGATATAATGAGCTATCACAACACACACATGGGTCAAGCTTGCAGAGGCAGCTTCTCTACAAGAGAAAGTATGCATCGAACAATAAACTTCAGATAAAAACAATTGTTTGTTTGTATTTAATGCAATCTTTATTTCTTTGTTTTTTTCTTAAGCACTGGCTGGGATCTGTCAGCGATCATATTTTGCAAATAAAGGGGAAATTTTAATTATTCTCAAAAATGAAAGTTCTAAAAGAATACCCCTATAAGAAGCTTCCAGACAAAACAAATGAAAAAAAAGCTTGGGAAAAAATATAAAAAGGGATAAAAAATAAATTATCTTTAACTGTCTTTTTAATGAACACTCAATTCAATTGTAAAATTAATTGTCTTTTTTCTTTAAGGCTCTATTTTTTAATATTTTTCTTAAATGTGTGAGTATGTGGAGTATGACATATGAGAGGCACACATCAAGTGAATATCATATATACGTGTAACTGCTAATCCTCATTGCCATAGGCTGTTGTAGAAGGCTTGGGTCACTGTTTACGGTTAGCTGTACTCACTCAGCCACAAGCTACACAGTCCTATATACATATTCAACTACGCTTCAGTCTAGCAGCTATCAGATTACAGTGGATTTACACCTGTCAACAGCTGGTTGTTGTAGCTGACTATCATTTACACAAAACATTCCTAATGTTGGGACTGGTATAACTGATGAATAAACACATTACAAATAAAAGCACTTGTATTTTATTTAGTAAATGATTTGTTTCAACGATCAAAACATGTCTAGTAGATATACAACAGTCATGAGAATATATAGTCATAAAATGTCATCCAGTCAAAATTTAAATTATTCCGTTATGAATTATTCAGTAAGGAAAACTGATAAAGTTACAATAATTGATGAGACAGAAACAGGAAATAAAACATTATGACAAGCTGTTCATGAATCAAATTTTCTCAATGACCTTATGTCCTCTAAACCGAAAGAAAAAACAAATTAACCAAAACAGGTAAAAAAAGATATTTTTTTTTAATATAAAATATATTTCTCAACTTATTGGCCAGACAAATTGCAATTCTTCTTCAAAAGAAATTGAAAACAAAATTTAAACACAACTCAGACGGCACACACCTCCCAGATTGTTGTAACGCGATTCCTAATGAAATGACGCCAGCCAATCTATAGTGTAAATGTCATTTAGTATGTCAAGAGGTTAACCATATCATTTGAGGTGTAAACAGACTATTCACTTTGTCTCAAATTTTTTTCATTCTAAATTGCCAGTTAATGAATTGCAAGGGTGTCTTACACACAGTTCTGGTCTTGGCTTCATGCTGTGTTAAAGTCTGCTGACCAATGGTAGGAGGAGATTCTTGCAACATTTGCTATTATGACTTTCAGTTGTATTCTATTTTTTTAATTACAGAAAGCATCCTTCACACTTGCATGAAACGTGTCTCTTATATAACCACTACCAACCAAATTACCCCGTTGCTGAAAATATACAGAATAACAGATACTGTTGGTGGTGTTCTTTTCTTTCACAATGAAGATATAGTGGTAAAATGGTCAGAGGGGTGATCTTCAAGCCTAAAGATTGCAAGTTTCAACCTTGGTTCAGTCACCCTATAAAGTTCATTTTAAATACTTATTCCTCTCGTCTAAATGGAGATAGGCTTTCACTTCGAAGGTCTCTCTGGTCTTTCTCTGCTACAGTTGTGTATGTATTGTGTATTTTTGAGCGCATGTGTGTGCGCGCACAAGTATGTTTGTGTGCTTGTGACAATATATATATATGTCTTCTCTATGTGAATCTTTTAAGTGAGTCAACCCCAGCACATATTAGATTGTTTGTCTGTGTATCATTGCTATTGTTATTGTGTATGTGCAAGCCAATGGATATCTTTTTTTTGGTTGAGATGGTTCTGGCTCTTGCCATGTCTAACCCCAATTGGTTTATAAGTTTATGCACACCATGAGTCTCTATACACTTGGCGTGTGGGAATGTTTGAACCATGCTTTCATAAGTATAAAATGTACTGTGGGCATCTTGATTTGTTCTCAATGGAAAAGGCATAGACCCTTTGTCTTTGACGTCAGAGTGACGACATGTTTTAAAATCTGCAAGCAACGACTTTGTGAACATGTTTTACTCTTTTCCTCTGAATGATGACATTACACAACTTGTATCTTAGACAATACCAGCAATGTAGTGAGTAAAAAGTGTTCACCTGTTGTTACTGGCAGAATAAAAACATGTCTTAATTGATTCGTCATTTCCTTTTTATTAAAAACAAAATGGTGGCTAAAATTTAATGATGGTCAAAGTCAAAATAATTTTTTTTTCTCCTCTCCAAAGCTAAAATAGACAAAATAAGCTTGATATGCACAGGGCCGGTATATTATTAATTTTAATCGTGTTCAGTTTTTTCATCAAACAGGAACGACCACGAGGCATTGCCATGATACACACCTTTTATAAATTATATCAAGTCTGTACTTTGAGTCTTTACCACCCACCGACCCAACCTTTACCATCAAAGTCAAAGACACAACTTCCTCCCCCCTTCCTCCATTCCCCTAGCTTACACATCTTGCTGTGTGCTAGATGAAGAAAATGCATAGATTTCACTCCAGCAGTAACTTTGAAGCAAACATAAGCCCAAACGCTATTGTTCTTATGATCTTTTCAAAATAAAAACTGAGTGATGTGCACACAACAGCTCATTTAAAGACAGATCATGGCCCCACAGCCTTTTCATTCAAGCCTAGCTAGACCATCTATCCTCCTTCAATCTTAAATACATTCTGTAAAAAGTGATAATTAAGATTCTACTGCATAAATTAAATCATTTATTGTAAATGAGAAGTATAACATATTTGTTGAAGGATGCTGACGAAAACAAAGGACTCATGTCAACAGAAAAACATCTGCTCTCTTTTCTATTAATAGAAGTGTGTAAGGATTGTCCGAAGATCTGATACAAAGTCCAAGACAGTATGGCGAGGGATAAAGATTTAACTCAAAACTATACCTTCAACATTTCTTAGCTTTGGATAAGATAAATCACCATGTCCACACCACCAAAAATGATTTCCAGTCGAATAACAAATGAACTTATCTGGTCTCTATTATGAACAGCTGATCAGTTAGGTAACATTGAAATTGAGTAAGATACAAGAGGTCGAGAACAGTTAGCAGAGGAAATAAAATAATCCCAGTAACCGAATAAAATTACCAACAAATCCAACATGAGATCTTGTAAACGTACATGACAAAGAAACAAAATAATAAACAAAAGAAAGCTTGAAATAAACCATAAATAACTCACCATCACGGTGTTTTTTATCACTTCAGTCATCGCTACGACTGTACTGTAATGTTGGGTCACGGTTCTTCACTAGATACTAGATACACAAGCAGCCTAGCCCACTAGCACAGCAACACAGAAGCAGCGATTGTACAGTACTGAGTACACACAATGCACACAAGGCAGATGGCAAACTTGCCAGATCTATCCTAGCTACCTGTCAACTATATTTTTTTTTCAACCCAAAGGTCGATACACTTAAATTGCTAAGAGAGAAGTGTTTGTAAATATCATTCATTGAATTTTTTTTAATTTGAAAAAATATTTCTTCAATGTTTTTATCAATTCATCTTGCCTTTCAAAAATTAAATGAATAATAGAATTATTTTTCATAAATATCTGACTACTCTGGAGTTTGTCAAGGAAATCCTTTTATAATAAATATCACGAGCACAGAATTCTACCTTGTAGAACAGGAAGTAAAAGATTAACATAAAAATAGACACTGCCACAAAACTGCCACCTTAAAGGACTGCAACAATGGGCAACAAAAAGGCCGCGCTATTTTGCCGTGTACGTTCCTCGCCCTAAGGGCTCTCTATTCACAACTCTCTACCATCTTCTACGGGTCCTCATGCTACTACTGACAGGGAGCACAATTACCATTGTTATTCTTGTACCACTTTACCCATAACAAGCATTTGTATTTTATTTTTATCATTATTATTATTATTATTAGGATTATTATTATCATCATTATTATTATTGGAGGGAATTTGAAGCAAGAAGTGGTTTGTTATCATAATTACCAGTCAGGTAGTCGTTGTACTAGTAGAATTCGTATCTAGCCACAAATGCTCCAACGCAACTGACCAAGCGAAACATCATAGAGTCTAAGTAGTAGTAGTAGTAAAGTAATAGTTATGTATATTAAAGTAGTAGTAGTGGTGGTGGTAGTAGTAGTAGTAGTCGTAGTAGTAGTAGTAGTAGTAGTAGTAGTGGTAGTAGTAGTAGTCGTCGTCGTAGTAGAAGAAGAAGAAGATGAAGAAAAAGAAGACAAAATAGAAGAAGAAGAAGAAAAAGAAGAAATAAAGGCTACAGCATCAGCGGCAGTATAAACAGTTGAGCTGCAATTGAATCGTATTTTCTAAATGATTTGGGCTAGACTACATATTGCCCATACTTCCTTCAAGATCAATGGTTCAAAAATCACAAGCCACACATGTGAGAAAGCAACCTAGCATTATTTAACTGTATCTATGGTCACGAGCTACCTCTTCTCTTTATGGAGTATCTTCTCAGCAACATAAGATTACATAAGATCAGCCTATCAAAAGGTAGCAAATACATGGTGAACTGTCTGTGACACTGACTCGCTCCAACTTCGCACCATTGAGTCTGACGGAGCTAGGAATTAGGAATCGTAAAGGGTGTGAAAAACTTAGCAATAATGTTTTCATCGAAACCGAATCTTCTAGACAGATAGATGTATTCATTTTGCCACCTGACAATACGAGAAAGAAAATGAGTTTGTTAGGTAATTTAATTTTTTTAGGGTTTTTTTGGGGGGGTGGGGGGGAGGGGGGCGGGGCATTGGTGTTTTGGTGTTTTTTACTTGGAATTTCATCTTCGACTCAGATTAAAAATTGAAAAAGAAGAAGATGACTAGAAAGAAGAACACCAAAAACAGCCACGAGGAGGCGGATTGTGTTCTGTAGAAATGATGAATGTACAGTCAAAGGGGGTGGGGTGAGCGGGGGAGGGGGGGGGGGGTACCGGTCTCTTTCAGAAGTTTCTCGAATCAGATTAATTTTTGACTATCTTGTTTTTGATTTTTTGCATAGGGTAAGGCAGACTAGTAAAGAGTAGCATTTATAATTCGGTTGTTTGTCGTTGTTGCTGCTGCTGCTACTATCCCTGAGTGTTATCTTTAGTTTATTGGAGTTGATTATCATTGTTCGTACATTTCTTGTTTATCGTTGCCCTAGTTCGTTTTTGTTAAACATGGATCCGAAGTTTGCCATGAATAAAAATGCTCTTACTCCTTAGTTTAGGGTGTTGGTTTTGTTCCTAGTTTTGACGTAAAGCGGCGGCTTCCTGTGTAATAGAAGGATAGCGACTGGTCGGTAAGTGGCTGAGGAAATGCAGAACCTGGCCACGCCTAATATTATCATTATTCATATTACATCATCGTCCAAATCATAAATCTAAAATCAAGCTCACTCAGGTGCATTGTAGCGAATGGTGTATTTATGTAGACACCGTGCAATTGCCTGGCGATTTTTGTACTTAATTAACCACATACTGGTGATGCAATGTCTAAGTTGGTAGAGCGGCAGACTTTTGTGTTGAAGGTCCAGGCTGGCATTATCCTCCGAACCCGAACGCAGAGAGTTAGGCAATATTATGAATAATAATAATCATCATCATCATCATTATAATAGTAGGTAATGGCATTGGCACTCTTGCTGGTGATTTTCGGTTTGCTTAGGTTTTTTGTTTTTTTATTTGTTTTTTTTTATAAGCTGTCACAGCATCTAATATCATGTATTCATGTGTGAACCCATTAGATATATAGATAGTCAGATTGGAAGCTATATAGTATGTATAAGCTTACACATTCAAAGTACTAAAGCGCCAGACAACTCTGAGATTTTTTAAACAGTATCAAATCGTGAACAATTCAAAATCTCCCAAGAAACTATACAAATCCTTCAATAGCTTCAATTTTAATGGAGAAAGTGGTATCTCTGCGTTGTTAATCATGTATGCATGTATGTGTGTGCGTGTATGTGTGTGTGTGAGTGCGCACGCGTGTGAGTGTGTGTTTTAGGCTCTATGTATGTGCGTGTATGTGTGTGTGTTTGTGTGTTCGCGCACACGCTCGTGCGAGAAAAAGGGACAAGTCTACCCGAATTTAGCCCACTTCTAGCGTGCAATTTGGTCGTATTCAATTTATTGTTTATATATATAGGTATAGTATATATATATAATTATACTAGGGATCATATCCTTCTCCTGAAATTAGCTCAAATATTTCCGCTCTATCAAAATGTGGCCCTTCTCTGTGCTGTTATATACAAGCATATGATAGTGATAGAGTTTACGTAGAGAAAAAAAGGGGATTCTTGTAGATAAGGTCCTGCTTTAGGGGTTAGTCCGCTGTAGCCGGTATCGCTAATGAGTTCAACATTAGAAGTATAAAACAAACTTCGCAACAAGAAATTAACCGTAATTTAGACTTAAATGATTTAGGGACCTATTTAGTTTTATTCGGAGAGGCAGAAAATCTAGCAGCGCTCATCAATTTGGTAGAAGCCCCTGTTACTATTGGAGTCACTTGGTTTCGTCTCCACACTCCACAGCCTTCGCAACCACCCACGAAAGATCGAACCTTCCACAGTCACATGATTTACATTGAGATTTTACGAGATTTTGTAATAGCGGAAGTCTTATCGGAACTATGATGGAATATTTTTATCCTTACTGGTTACACCTAATTTGTGGACAACTATGATGTCTACTGATGTCCTGAAGTACAAAGAGATAATTAGACTAGTTGTGGGTCTTCTAAATTATTTTCCTCCTCTTTTTTTGGATTAACTGACTTAATTAGAGACTGAGATGACTCCTAAAAAGGTAGAGTATTATCAGATTAACAGAAGATTGCTTTGTTTTCGTGATCTTTGTGATTGTCTTAGTTGTCACTCCCATCTTATTTGAGTCTGACTTTTTGCTTGTATGGTCGTAAGAATGTCGATAGATCTGTAATGGTCCGAATTGTGTGTACAAATCTCTTTGTAAGCCATATTCTGTTTATAGTAGACACATTTTTAAACTATCTAGACAGTCTAGACCTAAGACTCTATACCGGTTTGACGCTGTGAGAAAATCTCGATTGAGGTGTTTTGAGCTTTTCTTTTCCTTTATAATTCATTGATATGATACAGACCGAGGTATATTGTGGTCTTTATAATTGTCAATAGATTTCATCCTATAGATTTGAAATAAAATAAAAGATAAGATTTGTCTTTGACTATGGAAATGGACCATCGAAATTGTTTTGGTCACAATTGAAAATCGTAGAGATCTAGCTATCTAGATAGTCTACATCTTCTTATACCAGTCTAATAAGATTTCAGTGAACTGACATATATGCCAAAAGCCTGAAATTTGGGTTTTTGGCAACATATTTATCTGTAGGAACTAGCAAATCTTGAAGATTTTGGTGTCCTTAGCATTGAATTTAGCATCAAACTCAATCTCATAGCCTAGCTATTACACACACAGACTGTCTAGCTCCTCAGGTTTCAAGTGGGTAACTTCTGGTGTTCATGACAATGTCTCTGTCTGTAATGTTTAAAAATGTCTAGTCTATATCCGAGAGATCAGTTTGATTGAATAATGTGATCTAAAAAAAAATATATTCACATTATAGCAGTTTTGTTTCAGTGATCTAGGTGTAATTAATTTTTCTATATATGTATAGTATAGACTTTCTAGACCATCCCAGACCACTTGGCCTGAATAGGTCTATCACTGTTTAGCTAATATCAGAATTCTTGTTCTGAATTTAAAAAGTGGGCGTGAGACAAGATAGGCCCTTTTACCCTAAACATAGTGGTTGAAGGGATTTATATAGTCGACATTTTATTGAGAAAGATGCTCAATTTCATAGAGAAGGTAATTTAGTAGAAAAGAATGAAAGAAGAGAACAGAGGACTTGGTAATGTTAGATCTATACCTATTTGTAGAACAAATTATATTTTTGTCCGGATAGACTGGATTAGAAGTGCCACATGATAGTGAAGAGGCAAACATTGATGGATGGTGTTGTTAGTTGATACAGGTCTTTTTTTTTCTTCTTGAAAAACAAATAAAAACAAAACAAACTGTTTTGTTGACAAGATGTAGCTTTTTGCTTAGATAAAACTAGTGTTTTGTTTTGTTTATTGAGAGTTTTAGGGCGCTTAATAAACTAGTGTTTATTATGTTAAAAACTACTAGCAGACTTGTACTTTTTAAGCAGCGTTTCCGGTACAAAACTATGCTCCCTGAAGTAGAGAATGCAAACAACAGAGTTATAACATATATATATATATATAATGCATTTTTAGATATTAACAAATGAATAATACTGACTAGCCTTTTAACATGCAAAATGATATTTTGAAATCCTGCTTAGTCTACATTCTCATGTTGAGTATGTGGTTAATTGCTCTTTAGTGTTTTCTTTCTTTAAACATTTTTTATTTAGTCCTTTTTTATGTATTCATTGTCTCATTTTCTCAAATCCCTTTCACTAAAGTGTCTTCTAAGTCTCAGGCAGCGTAAAAAAAGGCTATTTTTCTTTTTACATATCATTTTTGTTTTTTTAAACGGGATCAGATAACACCTTATACATTGAATATACCTTGTAGCTTTAATTCTGTTTAGAGGTTTTGTTTTGAAGGATTCTTTTTAGTTTTATAGTCTTAAAACAGAGTCATTCAGTATTTGGAGAGAGAAAGAGAATTTTAAAGGTTAGGTTGAAGTTATTTTGAATAGTCTTAACAGGAATTTCTTGTTTGTCTCCTTCCAGATCTGAATGTTATGGTTTAGCTGTTCTCCATAGAATGGCTAGCCGAACTATCCAGAGCAATTCTCGTATTCCTGTTGTCGCTAAAAGTCAACAAGTCCCATCTCATATTACAGAAGTATTTGTGACTGAAATTGATAAAGGTAGTATTCCCACGTCTCATGTAGCTCCTGAAACAGCAGTCAACAATGAAGGAACTAGTGATGTTTCAACTGAAGAGAAAAAGTTGGACCAGAAAGGTTTTGACACCTTTGTTATGACAGGGGATATGATTATTCGTACCAGTCCCCCAAAAGCCAGCAAATCTTCAAACGATCAAGGCGTGTCTTCTCACTCAAAGATTCCAAAGAAAAGTGGCATCTCACGATCCGAAAACAACTTCATTCCTGACAGCAGCCAAATAGCCATTGACAACAAATTTCATAACATTGCTGCATCACCCAAGGTCCGCTCTAAAATACCAGGCTTGGTCAAATCCCAAAGCCAGACGCCAAAAACAGTAACTGCATCATCTTCATCATCGTCATCACCGCCTTCTCATTCAGACATGGCAGCTGCAACTGGCAGAGTATCAGACTTTGGTTTTGTTCATGCCCCTGTGGCTGAACTTGAAGAGTTTTCAGATCTGTCTCAATCCTCCTGCTCAGAAGGAGATGCATGTTTAGAGAATGGCCACTCCAGTCCCAATTCTCCTGATTGTCTTCCAAACAACAAACACCTCCCACCCTCTTCCTCTTCATCCCCCATCCAAACAAGTCTTTACACATCACAACTTGACGAAGCAATGGAAACCTTAGGCAAAATGCAATCAGCTCTCCCCACGACCAACAATGTTGTTTTGTCAGACACCTCCTTCTCCGAACCACCCAGTTCAGGAGACAGTGGTTTTATTCATGATGGACAAACATCAGATACAGACTTGTCTGATAAGAACTTTGCGGATAGTTTAGGTAATGCTTTGTCCAAAACCCAAAGAGATTGTGAATCAAATGAGACTCTGACAGCCAGAGAGAGCAGCAGTGGTGACAGTGTCAGCTCTCCTTCCATATCCCTCACTAGTCAAGGCTATTTGAACGACAGTGTTATTGCCAGTAAAAGTGGTGAAAAGTTTCATATGCACGATGGGAATGTTGACCACCATTTAGTGCGGACCAGCAAGTCCCATGAAAACTATCTGCAGGGAGGTGCTGGCCTAGCCCTTGTAAATATAGACTTGGATGATAATTTAGCTTATTCCTTAGATACTCTTACATATCATGATAGTCCAAACTCTTCTCTAGACAATGTTAATTCTGAACCTGCTCAGATTTCTAAAAGTCTGACCAATTCTCCAGAGAAAATTGTTGACAAATTAGAGCGGGATCATTTACCAGGGTATATGAATTTAGAAGCCAAAAAGTTACCGCACAATATTTCAGAAGTAGGCTCTGTGAAAAGAGAGGATGTTGTGAATGCCAATAACTCTGGCCATGAAAATATGATATCATCCAGACAAACCACCCTCAGCGAGTCAACCCCATCCAATCCACGAGAAACCAGTCAGATGGGTTACTCAATGCAGCTTAGTACTTTCAGTGATGATTCCGATGCAGAGAGTCTGTACCACCAACCCAGCAAAGCAGTGGACAAGCCAAGTGCAGAGAGACTGGCCAAGAGGCTCTTTTATTTGGAAGGGTTTAAAAAATCTGATGTGTCCAGACATCTTTCTAAAAAGTAAGTGTATGCCTCATTCTTTCAGCTTATTTTGCATGTATGAGTCACTGCAGCTGATACAGCTTCTTTGAGGCGTAAACCGCAGCATCTTTATAAATCCGTTTTTCTAATAACATATCACACACACTTTAATTTTGTGCCTGTTCTATACTTATATTTTTGTTTTCAGACCTGTCTCACTAAAATAACCGTGATTCAATTTTTTCTCATTCTTTAAATTTGGTCATGTGTACTTAAAATAAGGTTACATAATATTTTTCGTCTCCAATATAAACTTTTTTTTTTTTCATTGAAAAGTTTAGAACATTCGATAGAATGACAGAGATACATGTAAATAAACTGGTTCAGTCCAAGCTGGTACATGTTTAATGTCTTCTTTTAATTTTTGCCAATGATTGCATTTATCATTTCTTATCTTCACACCTTTCTCTTACTAGAAATGATTTTAGCAACCTTGTGGCTGAGGAGTATTTGAAGTTTTTCGATTTTCACACGGACACATTGGACAGAGCTTTACGCAAATTTCTCACCCATTTTTCTCTTAATGGTGAAACTCAAGAACGAGAGAGAGTTTTACAGCATTTCTCTCGCCGATTCATGGAATGCAACCCAGGTTCTTTCAATTCAGAGGGTGAGTGTAAATCAATATGAATGCAGACATAGTGTTTCTTCAGCTTTTTTTTAGCACAGCAATATCAGGAAATCCTTTAATAAAAGAATATAGGAATCATGATTTCTGCATTATTTTAGTACAGACAGATTACTAATTGTTACTTTTATAAAGTTTGCATCCCTATCTCACAAGTAAAATAAGCTCTCTTCGGTGGAACCATACACGAGCCGGTCATCCAACAAAGGGCAGAATGCTATTCATTTGCTAGCAACAATATCTATCCTTCTCCATGTCAATCATGCAACAAGAGGTGGGGAGTGGTTGGAGTAAGCCGTTTAGCAGGAAACGTTCTCTGGGATTCAAATTACATTATTACAACATTAAGACTCTGAAATTGGCTTGTTGATTGTATTTAATCATTGGGTTTACCCCTTTTCCCAGATGCTTGCCACACTCTGACCTGTGCAATAATGTTACTCAACTCAGATCTGCATGCTCCTGTAAGTTCTCGTTACTTTGTTTCTATTGGTTATTTTGTATTGTAACTAAAGGTACAACAGATGTTGCTTTTTATTTGTTTATTTATCATAGCTCAATGATCTGCTCCATGCTCATGCTCATGACTCATTACAGTGACTGAATGTTTTTCTATAAACTGTTGGAAGTGAACAACTAAATACTGAGTATTTTTATTTTAGCTTGATCTTTTCTTTTACTCTTTTAGCAAACTTCAATATTGTTCTTTCTTTGCCATAATTTTCCAATCGTACGTCCTGTTTATGACAGGTGAAAACTATATCACACTCATGTTATTGTATGGTAAAGTTGAAATTCAGTATTTAATAGCTGTTTTGTTTAGAAAGAAAATTAATTCCTTGAGACTTAATATGTCATCCATTTATGTCGCAGAATGTGGGGCGAAGAATGACATGTCAGGAATTCATTGAAAACCTGGCTGAGTTGAATGATGGAGAGAATTTCTTCAAGGATGTGCTACGTGCTATCTACCAAGCCATCAAGAACGAACCTATTGAGTGGGCAGTGTGAGTATTAGTAGCATGCATGCTCTTGCTTTTTTTTTTCCAATTAACTGGCTCACTCAGCTGTGTTGAGTATTAATGTCAATGTATATTTTGGTTTTGAGCCAATTCTTAAGTTTTCCAGACGAAATATAATTTAAAAATCAGTAATTAACATACTCTTTGTTATTTGTGCGACAGAGATGAGAGATTAAGGAAGCCCAGCAACGGAAGAATGCATCAAACTAAACTAGAGTAAAATTACTATTTTGGGACATGGGGACTGATGTGTGTCAGACTTGATATCTTAATAGATCACTGTTATTTACCGATCCAAATTACACATCATATTAATATTAATAAATTATGATGACTTCTTTTTTCTTTTTTCAAACTTTTTTGGGTTTTTTTTTTTAAAAGTATTATTATTTTTATTTTTTCTGCCTTGTCCCTTCTAGAGATGAAGTGTTACAGGATGGAGAAGGTCCGATGCATGAGCAGCAGATGTTGTCCACACCTCCAGCCTCCCCACACGGGTTCGAGTCCAACCCTTTTCTCAATGTGAGTAGTGGAACAGTGCCTTTCTGTTATCAAGTGTTGGGCTCCACTCCATTCTAGGAGTTAATTCCGATTCATGGTCTTTATCGCTGATAAGTGCAGTTTTCAACCTTTTACTTTTACAGAAAGAATGCTATGATTGTCAAGGCGGCTTTATGAAAACTACAGCTATAAGTTTTAGGTGCACCAGGATTCTAAGTCTAAAAATTGGGGGGAAAAATGCTTTTTTTAATGTTGTGTATTAGACTATTGCATTCAAGAATCAATATGTTGATGTTTATAGACTAATCTTTGTGGACTTCCTCTACCTCAGGTGCCAGACCCAAACAAAACCACAGAGTACAAGAAAGGCTACGTCATGCGCAAGTGTTGCATGGAGACAGATCGCAGGAAGAGTAAGTAACCACTTCTTAACCTTTCGTTTACATTTAGTATGTTTCTGTCAAAAAACCAAACCCTCAGGTGTTTGCTTTTATTTGGTATGAAGCAGTCGTGTGAATGTCTTTGTGAAAGTGAGCGAATTCCCTTGCGATTGTCTAGTCAACAACAATGACTACCCTGCATTGTTCCTTTACAAATAAAAGGTGTTTATTTTATTGATGTATTTGAATTTTTCATTTATTCATTAAGTATCTTTACTTTTTAATTATTATATGTATTTGTTTATTGTGTTTATCCTTCATTGCTTGATTTATTTACATTATATATTAGTTCTTGTTATGTTTTTATCAAATACTATTTATTCCTGTCTCGTTTTATCTCGTGCCGTACAGCTCCCTTTGGCAAGCGAGGCTGGAGGATGATGTACACAGTGCTGCGAGATCTGATCCTCTACCAGTACAAGGACGAGCACCAGTTCAAAAAGGGTGGTCAGTTTGTTGAGAGCGGGCACAATGCCATCCGCATTCACCACGCCATTGCCACCAAGGCCACAGACTACACCAAGAAGCAGCACGTGTTACGCTTACATACAGCAGACTGGGCAGAGTACCTATTTCAAACAGGGTCAGTGAATCTCTCTCTCTCTCCTTTCTCTCATATTGTTTTATGAAAGGTATTAATATTGTGATGTCAAATTACAATAATGAACAATCTTAACGTTTTTTATATGCATGGTTTCAAATCCCTACCTGTACGGTCCATAGAATTTTTAAAAGTAAAAGCCACTATCACTTGCATAATGCAGGACCTAGACTGAGCTATAATATATATATATAATATATAAAACAGCTGTGTGTATACTTGTTAAGGGAGCACTGGAGAGAATGCTGGAAAAAGTAGATATGATATGATGATAACTTAAGCCAAAAGAGAGGAAACAGAAATAGCGCTCACCAAATCGACTTTATTTATGCTATGATGAATGCTTACTCAGCTCTACCAACTTTACCTTGTGTAAGGAACCATGTAACAGGCACTACAGGGCTTGATGTGGTTGCTATGGTGTATAAATACATTTTGTACACCGGTGTGTTTTTCTTCTGTCTTGTCTGGGAAATAATGCTACTGTTACTGCTAGTTAACATTTTATCGTTTACTATTTGCCTATATACGTGAACACCAGCAATCAAATGGCTTACTCAATTAACAAAATAGTGAATTCCAAGTTTCAATTACCACGAACACAAACTCAGTGGATAATAAAGTGAATTAAAATCCCCACCTACCTGGCACAAACAAATTAAAATCATAATCTCTGAGATATTGTGCCCTAATGTAATTCTATTACATATTTTTCTGACTCACCCAAATTGCAGGGTTGTACTACGGCGGATGTTTGGAATGACTTAGTGTCTCTTTGTGACAGGCTCAAGAGACATTTAAAAAAAAATACTTGTGTTGTTACTATTGCAGGGACAGCAATGAGCTGCAGGACTGGATAGACACCATCAACCTGGTGGCAGCCTCCCTGTCTGCGCCTCCCCTACCAGGGGCTGTTGGATCCCGTGCCAAGTTCCAGCGCCCCTTGCTGCCCTCCTCCTACACACGCCTTAACCTGGTCAGTCTGTCAGTTAATTAGGCAGCCACACAAGTACATAGTGACGCCAGATGCTTTTTTTCTTCTTTTTTTTTTTGCATGTAAGGGAATTTGTCTGGTGGAAAAAATATCATCCGCGATCCAAAATAACTGATCCGGCGAACCACGACACAATTCAACAAGATAATTCCTTGAGCACTTGACTGAAAGATTTTTAAAAAGAAAGCACTCAAATTATATCATGCCAAAGAAAGCCGTTTTATGCTTATTACTCTAGTCAACTTGCTGCACAGCGGGTCAATGCATTGTGTGATACTGAACAATTGATCACAAGCATCATTAGAGGTCTTGGCAGTTGTGTAAAGTTGACTCCAAAGATGTACCAATACAATCAGACAATCTTGTGTATGAGTCATCATACCTCAGCATTCATTTTCTCTAAAAAAAAATCACCTGATAAGTGATGTGATGGTGACAGCTGATATAACATTTTATTTCCCCAAGGGTCATTCTGACATGTAGTATCCCAATTTCCTGACATTCTTGCAATAGTAATCTTGCCATTTTAAAAGTATGAATAAACACTTAAAATCTTCAGCGAGCGCAAAAATGATGCATTGAAAGTGGAGCTTGATAAAGAATTCAAAATAACTCTGTATAGGCAACTTTTCCTTGTCACCATGTTGTGAACATTGCTGACTAATAATGTTCAAAATGTACATTTGTTGTGCACTGCTTATCCTCCATTAAGGAGGGTCTAGGGGTATGTTAACTAAATTTAGATAACTCATGCACTTGATTGCAGATATGAATATTGTATTTAATGTCAATATTTCTAGTGTCTTATGCTTTGATGATTCTTTGTGTCCTGTATTCATTGATGATGAAGTGACCAACTGTTTGTATTATTGTCCCAATAGAGTGAACAGCTGCTGAACCATGAGCTCCGTGTAAAGGAGCTAGAGCAGGAGTTGCAGATGCACAGGGCCTCTGCCCCTGAGAAAGGAGCCAAGTCCTCTGCCATTCAAGAGTACCTGGAGAAGGAGACCTACTTGGAGTTTGAGGTACCTACAGCAGTAAAACATGGGGTTAACACTAGCTTTTACAACAAGTTTTTCATGCCTTCTTTTTGGTTTCAAGTAGGAAGTGCTTGGAATAGGATTGTTGGCAATTTGAAAGGATATATGTTCCTTTGGTTCAGCTATGGTGGGAATTGCATATTATAATGAGATTCTTTAAACACAAATTTAAACTACTGTTTTTGTCAAGAATTGTAATAATTCAGATCATGAAGTGATCCCCCAAAAAGCCTGTCTGAATCATCTACTCTTACCATTTTTATGGGGAGTAACATGACAACGCTTTTCTTCTTCCTCTTCAAATTAATTGAATGACATGGCTTTGCCAAGTTTTCCTTTTTCCAATCATGGGTGCCACTATTCCCTGGGTACAGATTTTCCTGTGCAAGACTTTCCTGGTTGTATCTAAACCCCTGCCTTATAGAAGCTGGTTTTTTGTTGTTGTTGTTGTTTTTTCAATGGAAAAGTAAAATTCATGTGTGAGAGAGTAGAATGTGATTGATGGTTTTTAGGGGTAGGGCATTTTTTCAGTGGCACCCATGTTTCCAATTCTCGCAGCATATTAGCAGATTTCAGGCACACAATGTGCAGACAGAAGTCTTATCACATTATTATCAGATTGGTTATAAGGTTTCACAAATGGTTTGTAAGTGTAAGCATTTTCTGTGATGAAATAACTTGGTATTCGGGTAGTAGCAATTTGTCTTATATCTGCACTATGATAATGAAATTCTTCAGACCACAAGGATCAGTGCGGATTTTTACACAAACATGCATACACTCATTTGATAAAACAAACCCCATGCTCTCACTTTCACTCTCAAGGCTGATGCAAAGCTGTGTATGTGCTGAGGGTATTGTTAGCACTTAATGGGATTCATTACACTTACACTACACACCCAGACTAGGCTTTAAAAGTTGGTTTTCCAGCTGTCCATTGCTTCTACATTGTATAACTAAACATCATGTTACGGCTTTGTCTTTCAGATTTGAGTTTGTTTGGGTGAAGTGCCTTTTCGTTTACCGTTTTAACAAAGACAAAGAGAAAAAATGAGGACCTATGATAATATAGAGGTTTTAGAAAACAGAAAAAATAGTATAAATTCAAATCATGATTTCAATCCTCATGTGTTTGTTTTGTTTTTATTGATGCCTGTCAGATTAAAAGGTTCAAGACATATGTGTATCTGCTGCAAGGCAAACTGGTGTCATGCTCAGACCTGGAACCTTCCCTGGTGGAGACAACTATTGGCGAGTATGAGGAGATGGGAGCCACTGCTGGGGCATCTGGGTCTGGGAGCTCCTCCCCTGGGTCTGCGTCTGCTGGGATGTCTGGCCAGCCTGGTGGTAGTGACATGGGCAACAACCCTGTTCAACGCAGCCTGTCTGATAGGTACAGTTATAGAGCTGCTATATACCAGAATGAACATGTGGAGTATGATATGATCTGATCTGATCTGATTCACAAAACTTATCTCCTCCTTTGGTGCTGTTGTTGTTGTTGTTGTTAGTGTTGTTATTGGTGTTGATGCTTGGGCAGAGTGTGTGGGAGGTTGTATGAAGAACACATTCTAAGAATAGTGAGAGTTGTGGCATAATGTACAAGGTGCACACGTCTTTCACTTGTTTTGATGATACTACTGTGTAGTGTTTTGAAGGCTGATGGTTCAGGGTCTTGTGTTTTCTGATGATGATCCCTTCGGGGGAGGGTGAGGGGGGAGTTGAGACTGTATTAACAGCTATATATTGCAGGACTAGAAATCTCCCATATCGTGAACCATTGCCATCTTATAGCATGTTTTTTTAATTAGGAAAAAGTTAAAGGATTAAAACATGGTGTAATTTTGAAACACAGGGTCCAACAGATGTTATTGACGTGTCAAGGGAATTCTTTGCGTGTTCAATGCATGGGCATATCATAAGTAATAACCTGATCCTCAAATAATGTGAAGAGCATACCTCCGGTGGTTGCAATAACTATCGAAGATTATTCTATGTTATTTAAAAAAATTCCCATTAATTGTGTAGCAGTTGCCATGGCGATGAAGTGTGTCATAGTGAAAGTCAGGAGTGGATGTGTTGTTGTCTGTTAACTCAGTGGTGCTAAAGGGGACTCAACATCCTCGTTTTCCTGGGTGAATGAATTTTGTCTCTCTTGTCTTGATGCAAACTGCTGCCCGATGCATGAAACACGACACTGTTCATCATTGGCTACAAAATTTCTCATTTGAAACTCTTTCCTTCCCATGAAATTCCACATTATCATCATATGTATTGAGATAGAATGATATATATCACCACTTTCCGATGCCAATTTTTTAAATATTGAATGTTCTTAACGTCTTCGTTTGGAGTATTTGCCACCATTTCTCTAGCGATTATTTTCGATTCAGCCGCTTATCACAGTAAATTTGTTTCGATGACTGCCGGCCGTTTTCATCAGAGCTGGTTGCTTCCCATAATGCAGCGGTGGTTGGCACATGTATCTGACACATTGTATGCACCCATCATCCCACCAACATCCTGTATTGTAGCCTACTGTGCATATCAACAGCTACTCTATTGTATTGTACTCCCCCACCTAACAAGCCATCCTCTTACAACAGCTGTAGCACTTCTACCTTTTTATGTTTCTTTATACCAGACTCTTGCTGTATGGCTACTTGGCTATAAACGATTTGCTGTTTGCCATTGTTTTGATCTTTAACTTTTACATGCAAGGAAATTCTTATTATATTTGAGATATAGACTTTCTATTTAAAAGTTAGATTTTGCACAATATTAACGTTAAAAAAAAACTGTTTTCTTTTTCTGAAATTGTTCTACATGATGGACAAGTTTGATGTCTAACCATGCAAGGTTGTGTCTTTGTCTTCCTGGGTCACGAGGCTCATCCATCCATCCACCCCTCCCCCCACCCCCTGATTCCTTCTTACCCCTATTGTAACCACCAAAACCTCTCCACCTTGACCATTTTTGAAAATGTTCTTTTCTTACTTAACATGCAATATTCTTTTCACATTCTCATCTTTTTAGATATTAGTTTGAAAGGTTTTTTTTCTAGTTTATAATGGTAGGCTACTGAATAACCTGAGGTTTTTTTTTGTTTCTATTTCATAAGTTGTTTTGTGGTGTTTCTAAGTTCAAATGTTATTGATTTGCAATTATTCTGCAATCTGCTCAGTAGTTCAACCCTGTTTTTCATCTGTCTATATAGCCGCAGCAGTAGTGATCTTTCTATACCCCTCTAGCCTTGTGTATCTTTTTAGTTATGATTGATAAATGATTTTTCCATGCAATTTTTTTTACCATTTGCTAAGTATCTGTATAAGAAAGAGGATACAAACTGTTGATAATTCCTCATCCTTGTTTCGACATAGAAATAGACATAGGCACAAAATATGCATGATTATAAGACAGAATAATTCAAGTTTGGACATTTGAATTTGGAATAAGGAATCCATGGACAAGGAATTTGTGTTGGACTGTTTATAGTAGAATTGGAGGTGGAACTGTCCTTGGATGAAGAAAAATATTAATTGAGACAAGTGGTACATGTACGGCAAAATGAGGGTACATGAGGTTATCATGATTATGTACTCATAGTCTGCTGCTGATGCCCAAAATTTTAAATATTAGAAGGGTATTTTATGTGGAGGGCAAGCCTGATCTTTTATTCATTGAGGCGGATGTACTTTGGTGGCTGTTGCTGGTTCGCTAAACCTATAGAACAGTTCTGTATTGGAATAGATGTCAGGCCTTGTGTGTGTGTGTGGTCAAGCTTCTGTACCAGCCAACTAGCCAGTCTTTCCAGACCCTTCGACCGTAAAGCCCACAGCACCCTATCCCTGTCTTATTCCCAACTTTCAGGTCTACAGGTGGGCAAACTCGAATTTTCCGTTCATTGTCACATATTTTTACCTTTGTCCTGTTTTTTACTTGCACATGACATTTCTTCCCAGTGCTATGTCATGAGATTTTACTTTCACCCTGTCCAACCTGTTGGTGGTTTGGTGAGGTAACTAGTGCCAAAGATAAAGGATGGATCTTGATTTTTTTAAACAGGCATTCTTCTTTTTCTGCTCTCTCACGAGCCTGCGCTGTAACTGTCTCGTTAATTATGTTGTTTACATAATAACATGTCTATGTGTCCATGATTGATTTATTTCCTGACATTTCTAGCTGCCCTAATTTCTGTGTCCACTCAACTGCATGGTATGACCGCAAACATCAATAAATTAATTCAACCAGTAGTTTGCTATAACCTTTTTTCTCTTGACATTTTCCTTTCTTTATAGCTTGTTTTTCCAAACTGTGTAAACTAGTCTTGATTCTATTTGAATTGGTCTCTTACATATTCAGGAACATATTTTCCACATTTGTGTATAGAAATTTGCAATGAATTGTTAAGCCGATTTTGTTAATTTAAATATTTTTACCTTTCCCGTGCTGCTAGATGATAACAATGAATTTGCTTATTTATTTATCAATTTCTCTGTATGTAGAAGTGCTACTGACATATGTTTCACAGTTTATGTTTGTGAGAAGTTTCTTTTGCACGGATTGCTGATGTTTGCTTTTGTTTTCTTAAACAAATTGTGATTGCCACTTCATACAGGACATAGAGGGAGAGAGAGCACTGGATGGTTGGTCTATGAAGGGATGCAAACGTCAAGAGGAGAAATACATCACTTTATAGTCAATGGCTTCCACCCCCATTCTCAGTCCATCTGTGCTTTTCCTGGAATGAAGTGTTTCACATGTAGAATGGAAAATATGTATTCACAGAACAAAATAAGCAATAATAAGGTGTTTGTCTTGGAACCAATGAAGTGGTGGACCAAGTCCAACAAATGAATCAATTTTGTCTTTTTGTTTTCTTTCTTAAATAGTATTTTCATTTTAAAGTTTCATGCAATTTTTTATTTAAAGTTTGTATTACCTCGCGATATTGTTCTGTTTTGGAGGGTTTGTTGACCCATTTTTATTCAGCATGGAAAGGAGAATCCAAACAGGAGCAGATGTCTTTTGTATCACTCAGAGATGAAAAACTCACAACCCTGAAGGGAAAACGCTCACACATATCGTAGCAAAGGAGGATGTGGCTGAAACTCCCTGTCACCATCCTTAGCACTGACCAAAATATTGTCCTTCATAGAATTGAGTTCAAGCTCATGGATCTATGACATGCACTCATCCAGCTCAGTTCTGTCTACTCTTCAATTGTTGAAGGCTCATACTCATAGCTTGTTAGGCTGGTAGGTTTTCAAAATCAAAGACATCACCTATGACAAATGTCTACCTCAAAGTTTTTCAAGATTTGATAATAGCAGTTATATAATGCGATTAGAATTCAAAGCAGCCCTCCAAGATTTAGCCCAAGGAAATTTAAAAAAAACACTTGTACTTGGCACCACAGCACCATCTTCACAGACAGGGAGAAATCCACTGGCTGCGTATGTGACAACAAATAGGAGAAATATCGATTGGCCGGAGGATGCTGTCTCCTGCTTTCTGCTTGTCTTTTCTGTCAAGACGGTGTCGTGAATGCCGACTGTGTATAGCTTGATGTTCTTCCCATTTTGTTTTCATTCCTTGTTACCTCAATGTGCAATATTTGGTCGAGTTGATAGTTTGAAATTTTTACCTAATTCATTTATGCATACATTGCTTTAAATCTTTACTGCTTTTGTTCAAATTGGTTCTCTTGAATGTCTTGCGTGGACTCTTAGGCAGTATATCTATCCCTTAATTTATATGAATTATTGTTTATTGACCAAGACTGGTGAGTAATGAGATGGCAAAGTATGATGTGTCAGTCTTATGTAGAAATGAGTTAAAGTCTGGATGTAACAAATTTGTGCAGTGTAATGTTTGTTGAAAGGGGGCCACCACCGACATGTACCACCTCCAGCAGTTATGACACTAATCAATGTGTTGGCAGGCTGAGAGTCCTGGAGGTAGTAGTACTAGCAAATTTGATATTCTACAATTATGCAAAACAGCAACACTGCTGTTGAAAACCCGAATGGGTGGTGGAAGAAAGAAAACGGCAACTACGATTGAAAAGTGGTTTAAGGTAGTGATCAGAGAAGTTCAAACTTTTTTTTACATGCTGCTAAAGCGAACAATCCAACAGTTTTTCATCATGAACTCATTTATGAATATGTTGAGGAGGCTTTTAGCAAGATCCAACGCTATAAATGGTTTGACAGTGCATTCAAATCTTGAGGATGGCACAAAGTGTCTAATGTCTGTTTTGACAGTCAAAAACCTTATACACATGTAGTTACAGATGTTGATGTCTTATTTCTCAAGTACAAGCAGGCAGAAATCCATGATTTAGTTTATCATTTGGTGTTCTTTAGACAGTTGTCCATAGAATTGTGCGTGAAGAGTAAAGTTTCAGCTTATTAGTATTAGGGTGCCAAAACAACTGACAGAAGAACTTCTTATGGTGCTACGCTTGACAATGACAATGTCAAACACCATACAGCCAACACTACTGAGGAAAGAATAAAAGATACATTTGGATAGCTCTGCTACACCCAACCCACAGTCTAGATCTCGCCTCTTCAGATTATTACCTGTTTGGACCTCTGAAACATTATGGCTATATTTTCACATTGATTTTGGGACAGCCGTGGCACACATTTATCCACCCGTTATTTTTTGTGATGCATGACTCCTTGAACACTTCATTTGGCTGGAATCCTCTGAATTGAGTCCCAGGATAAATAAGCATCTGCCATGTAAAATGACCACTGGCACTGCAGCTCACTAGTGAAGTTATCATAGTTTTGTTGTCACTGCCAACTTGGTAAACAAAGCGAGTTCCAACAAAAGAAAGGACTCATCCTGTGAGGGCATCCAGGCTGAACCCAGACTCATCGCAATTGTATATCCGATACGGTTCCAATAAAATTACTGGGTCGATTTTTTTCACAGCCGCAGTGTAGTTATCAAACCAATTTTTAATTGCCTCAGGAGTAATTGCGGCTCTTTGTTTTCCTAGCCTCTGAGGGTTTTGGAAAACAATCTGTGGGTGTCTTTTAGTAAAAACCTTAAACCATTTATCTGACAGTTTGTTGTCAGGCCATTTTGTGACCCGCTGCCTGTAGTCCAACACATTTTTTACTGTTACAATGAGCTCCTCCTTTGTCCGCCTGATGCCTCGCCTCCTCATTTCATGCAGGTAGCACACAATTTCATTTTCCTCTTCTGAGTAAAAAAACACCATTTAGCAAGAAACATTGCAGACCTTTCTTTTTAGATATGAGCACAGTTGTCACTAACACTAACTCTTCATTTGTTCAACTGGAAGTTTTTAATTTTTAATATTTTTTTTATACATTCTTTCATATTTTTCTTCGGACAAGAAGTTCAAGATTGTAACAGTAACATGTCTCGTTCCCTGTGTATCAGGTCGCCTTACAGCTGCATTGTCTCTGGGTATGAATCTCTTTTTTTCAAACTTGTTTCCCAGACGACACTGCCTTCTGCATGTCTTTGAAGTTGTTGTCATGCCAGTGGTGGAGTAGGAGTGCCAGTAGTACTTCCACTGCCTCCATCAGTTTATCCAGTGTTCCTTGTACTTGTACACAATGTTTCACTGTCTCCAGTATGGTCTTACCACACACACACGTGACACACCCAGTATGGTTGTCTTCTTGCAGCCACATCCAGCCAATAGATTGATATAGTACAATTATTATTATATTTATATTATTATATTATTATTATTAGTATGATATTATGTATATTTTTATACTGTACCTTGACTTCAGTATTAATATTCATGTTTCAAATTGTTTATTAGGTTCGGTTTTGTTTTTGTTTGTTTAATTCGTGTGCAGCCAAGTTACCTCTGTTGAGGGTCTGTGCAAAGGTGGGGGGTGGTAGGAAAGGGTGCTCTCATTCATTGAATTTGCATTTATCACATTATCTCTTCTTATTTGAAATGATGAGGTCACAAGTTTGTGAGACATGATCATTGCCAGATTTGTTTGACTCTCCAATTGTTTTCTTTTCCCTGACACTGATGCATGTCTCATTCAGTTTTTATTGATGCTTTGTATTGTAGTACATCCAATGTTTAATCGCTGATAGATTATGATATACATGGTATTGTTTATTATGTAGTTAGCCTTACTACCAGCTCTAAGGCAGTACATGGTTTGCCTCAACGACTGTCCTTGTGTTATTGTTGTTACTGTTACTGATTCTTGTGATGAGAGAAAAATAGTCTGTTAAAATCTGAGAACGGTGAGGATGAATTCAGTTCTTTCGGGAGCAGTGAAACAAAGATGACAAAGGATCTTATGGAATGGGATGGTCTGAATTTCGGATAACCTTAACTAAATCTGTAACCTGGAGTCTCCAGGGGTTAGTGAAAGAAGCTGTTCTAACTGGTTATCAAGATTATGTTAATCCTTTCCTCATTTTGTTTCTTTCCACACCTTGGTACAAAAAAACCTGTTTTCACCAGAGTTGTTTTGTACAGTTGCTCTGATGCGTTGTTTATCAGGGTTTTAGGGCTGTGTTAATGTTTTGTTACATGTGAATGATAAAAAATTATGAACTTATCACACTATGTAATTGATTTATACGTATACCAATCTATGTTTGTTGACAATTTGTTATAAGAAAATGACAGAAATGACCACTGTGTTTATTGACCTCTTTCTCTCTAATGGCAGACATGATTGCATAGTTAGCATAATTTCATTGCAGAGCTGTTGTTCTAAGCATATTGAAGCAGTAATGCATAGGGGGAGAGCCAAGGTGTGATGAGTCTGTCACAAATCAAGAGTTGTTGGTTCTGTGTGTGTGTACAGCACACCAACGGCGTTGATGGCACTGATACATTCTTCCAGCCTCTTGTTTAGTTACACTCATCCTGCATCACAATGGATCCTCCAGACGAATACTAGTATAGTTTGGTAGGCTTGATGTACAGATTCAATAGACAAACTAGGTTTATTCCACACCTGACTCGTCCTGCGTGTACAGAAAAACTTTTTGTCCAAGTTTCACCATTGTTGTTACTTTCAGAAAAGTCTTCGCAAAATTGACCATTTTATTTTATTTTGGTAAGGTACGAAATTTTTCAACTTTAGTCTGAGAGTGTGATTTGGGAACATGTCTAGCAATCTAAAGCTTCTTTCTTACCATACTATGAACATGAACAAAAAATGTATGCCTTTAGAGTTCCTATATTTTATATTGTGTTCTGTGTAGTCCAGTATACAGGCACCTTATTGAGGATTTCTCCAAATGCATTTACCAAAGCTGTAGAGATTGGAATGCCAGTACTACATGAGGTTTAATTAACTAGCTCTAGACATGAATCCAGTTGTGACTACCGTTGCCATTTCACCCCACATTACAGGGCAACTGACCTCTCTTAGCACCAGTAGTGCTACCTACATAATGTTTGGTCCCACTGGACAGTCCTTTCGCCATGAATCTCTGGTGTCACTGTTCAGAGAGTCAGAGACAAATATGCAGGCGGGCGGTTGGCGGGCGCCTCTGGTGGGCGCTACTTCTGTTTCTTATCTTTTGGATTGATCTATCATCTTACTTTT
>JAUEKZ010098291.1:0-16054 GCA_031471865.1 Melibe leonina | reverse complement strand
GAGAGAGAGAGAGAGAGAGAGAGAGAGAGAGAGAGAGAGGGAGAGAGAGAGAGAGAGAGAGAGAGAGAGAGAGAGGGAGAGAGAGGTTTTAATATTTTAAATATAGATACTAAAAGTGCGTAATATTAAAACTATAAGATTATGGACTTATAGGCGGGTTGAAATTCAATGTGTCCAAAATGGACTGTGAGTACCAAACGGCAGTGACTTTTCCCACTACCATTAACATTTCAGATCACAAACCAGACCATCACTATGTAATAATAGGTGTAGGGGTATAATAATAAGGTTGAAAGAAAGCACTGGAAGTGATAAAATAAATAAGTCAAATTTGAAATAATATGCAGTGCAAATAAGAGACAGGGCCAAAGAAATCAGAAAATTGGAAAAGCAAAATAGCATTCGGAGCGGGATCGAACTCGGGACCCTGCTATGGCACCCTTCGCCTGGCCGACAGCACACAATTGCGAACCTATCAACTTGGCAACCGCTCTCCTTGAGCATATTTGACTATACAAGTGTAGTGTATGACAGAGGGGATATTATGTAGGTACGCTGCCTTGTGCTGAAGGAGCATGGGATGGAAAGGTGTGTGTGTGTGTGTGGGGGGGGGGGGGGGGGGGGGGGGTCGGGCAAGTGACGGGTGCCATGTCAGGTACCGGGTTCGAATACCCCTCATGTGCCTTTCACTACTTCCCCATTTATCTGCGATTGTTGGCTTTGCCTGTCATTTGTACTGCACATCATTATCTTATACCTGGATCATTTCCAAGAACAAGTATCACACCATTCGTAAGCATTGGATCAAAACACTCACAACAACGACCGCACTGTAATAACACACATAATTGTGTTATGGTGTTATTGGGAGGGGGAAAAGGTGAACACTACTCACTTGGTTGCGGGCATAGGTGTTGTCATTGTGACGTCAAACGCATGAAGTCTATAAGAATCCTGACCCCTAAAATATGTCATTATGAACAGCACAAAAAAACAACGTCAAAACTACTACCAATATTAGACTAATACTAATATTTACAGAAAAAGAAGGTGTAGGAGAAATTTACAAGGGAAAAGGGTGAATGTGGAGGGGCATAGAAATGGATGAAAAGCAGAATATACTAGGACAAAATGAGTGTTGGAAGAAGTACTTTGGAACAAATGAGATTTTAGTCATTGGGGTAAGTTCCGGCTCCTTCAGCCAGAGGACTCCGAGGACTTAGTTCATGAAACCATGTCGATAGGACGTTAAGAGAACATGTTAATAAAATAACACCCCGCTGGGGAGGTAGGGAAGATGGCGGCGGGAGACGGCAAGAAAAAGAAAAGTGGAGACATTAGTGAGCAGTAAGGACAGAATAACAACTACTGAGACTTCATTTCGAGCAGACAGCCTCACAAAAGCCTTCATTTAGCACTCTCTGAGTCCAATATAGGAGCCATCCGATCTACTCACAGCTGTTAATGTGAAGGTACCACGGCGGATCCAAAGAAGACAATGAAAAGTTAAATAGTTTTTTCCCCTCCCTCATTTTACAGCCCAGCACTCCTCTACGTCTAGAACTATGCTTAGAATTGTCATCTATGCCCCTGGCCTTCCGGCCTTTCCGCATCTGATAAATCGAAATTGAAACCGAAGAAAAATGATTTTACAATGAATGATGATTTCATTATCAAAGGGTACGATAGTCTGTGCAAAAGGTGAATGACACATATCTATTTTTATTTTATTTTTAGATATAAGTTTTAATTAAAAAATATATATAATCTATGTAGCTATCTAGCACAGCATGGATTATCTTTTTAACTGTGCCCGATAAATAGCTTGAAAAGCAGTCAATCTTTGCTAACAATGAATTGTGTATACCAGTTTTGGGTAATGTGATTTTCAGTTACTTACTGAGTTATATGCTATGCACAGCTAATATGTAGCTCGGTAGAGCGCCGGCTTTGGAAACGGTAGGTCGCTGGATCAAAACCTGACCGCGTCAAACCCAAGACGTTAAAATCGTCATTTTAGCAGCTGTTCTGTTTGGCACTCGGCATTGCGGGACCACCGCTTAGAGTGGTTGGACCGTTGTCAGTATACTGTGACTGGTGAGATAATCGAGTGAGGCTTCTGTTTAAATCTGCCTCTCGTCTCTGCAGCCTATTTGCCGATACCCAGGGTTTGGATCACAATAATGAATGAGATTGAATACGTCTTACTCGATAGACCTCGCTCTTAGCAGCATGGTCCATTGTTCCTTTCCCTCTGTTCATTTCCTGTCCGTTCATTTACATGCGCTCTTCAATTTTCCGCTTTTCTCTCATACTATCGAACCATATATATAATCCCCCAAAAGTTGACAAAAGTTAACTATATGTAACGAAAATAGCCTTACTACTATCTATAGTATATCCCACATCCTTTTCACCTATCCCACTTTAACAAGAATCAAGACAAGAACGAAACGTTGAATTAATCTTTTGGCTATGCTATCTTCCTCCACATCTCCCAACTCTCCCTTCCTAAATATCAACTATCGGTTTATGGAAAACATTGGAGAAAAACAGAAAAGTCTGACAAGCACCTTCACCAGCCAAGCTTGGACCTAAGGCATGATAAGTGGGATATCCTCACGAGACTAGATGGGACAAGAGAGCTGCTGATAGAGATGATTATGGTGGACAATGGGTACTGCATCATAGGGGCCACTTGTCCTTAGCAAGACAACTCCCTTGAGAAAACCAGGGACTCAAAGGCGTTAGATGTTCCATGGTCAATATTGGTCTGACAGGGCCGGGAGTTAAGATTTAATAGAATTCCCAGCCGCTCTCGAAAATGATATGAAAAAGATGTTAAAGGGTAATGCTGTATAGCCAAAACTGGATAGACCCTCTTTTCATCTTCCAGAAAATTGAAAAGAGAGTCACATACCTACTCTTAAACCGGTCCTGTCTAAACATTACCTCTTTCATAGAGGAGGCTCATACAAATCGAATTAACTGAAATATGCACAACAAATATACAGGTTCTTATACCAAATAAATCTGATTTCAGTGAACTAGCGTAGGTATGTCATAAGAACAGGACAATCTTGAATATTTTTGACGTCTAGTTAGTTAGATAGTGGTTTGATTAGGAATATTCTTAGCATTGAAAAAAAAAAGAACTGGGTTTGTTATTCTAGCGTGATGTGTTGATTTGCTCTCAATAGGGATAAGTGTTATTACATTTATTGGATAACATGTGTTGTTTGTTTGGTGCAATGAAACTAAATATTCTTACTGTAATTAGACCCGATTTTTAGATTATAGTCTAGCATTAAAAGGTATCAGTTCGTTGTACCAATAGGATGTGTCTGTTTTGTAAATTTGTACATATTTTTGGGTTGTTGGCTGTTGCCTATTTAACGGCATTTTTAACAATTTAGGTCATATCAAAGACGAGGCTTTCTCCATAATTACTCGTGCTGCCATACAGAGATAAACGAGTCAAACTTGTAAAAAATACGAGACAAAGTCAAAGAAAGCATGAAAATGGAACAACAGAAAATGGGCCTGACCGGGATCGAACCCGGGACCCTGCCAACGGCACCCATCGCCTGGCCAACAGCACGAGACTGCGAGCCTGTCAACGTAGAGCCATCCGCTCCGAATTTTCATTTACATATCTAACCCTGTCACAGTATACTGACACCTATCCAATCATCATTAGCACGGCTCTCATCTACTGATTCCGAGTCAGACGCTCTCCCAATAGATGAAAATCAAACCGGAAAGGAAATAGCAATATAAGTACATTTCTAGTTCAGGATTCATGTTGGGAGACTATGAGAGGCAGGACATGGGCAGGACGTGATTGCTTAGTTTTGTTAGGAGGGATTTCGATCACCAAAATCAAACTATAAGATGCCAAGCTCAAAAGCGTTGAATTCTTAATTAATTGTGCCTTCGATGTTTCTCAGAGTTGTAAGTTACGACCGTGAAATTCTTTGTTTAGACGAATTAATTTGAGCAGTGAATCTACGCGACTCACTTGGCACATGACCAGAAATTGCATCTCCCCTCGACATCACACTGTGATACCAGAGGACGGAAAAAGTAAAAAAAAAAGGTAAAGTAAGACTTACTTACTAAGTGAATTTATCCCTCTCTACTCGTTTCCTTCATATAAGAAAAAAACAACCTTATTGACTTATGAAGAAAAAATACCACAGAACGCAGATGCGACATTCTTTCGGAAGGAGAAGCAGGACATTAACTTTGCATGACAATCAATGTGGGGCAGTGTTAAGGCAAAGTGAATTGAAGAGGATATTCAAGATAATCGTATGACGCTAGTTCTGATAAGAGAGAAGGTCACTGAATACACGGGTATTATCGGAACTCTCTGCAAATCTTAATGAATGATTGAAAGGAAAGAAGATGGAGAAGGGAAAAAACAACTATTCGTTTCGGAAGTGATCAGACAACATGGGTTAAAAAGAAACTGTGATGAATTATTTACAACTCGAGTCGTTGTAGATGCTTAACGAATTTTTTAATGCAATGAAATCTTTGCTGCAAAGTTGAAAATTGCAGTTAGAATTCGAGTCCCATCCCATTAAATTCGATCTATATCTATATAGCTCAATCCATCGCAAAGTAACAAGTTGTATAAGCCAGGAATGACTTTTTACCCAACAATAAGTTTGAAGGCCAACTGTTGATTCGCGCTCTTTGTAAGGTTTATTACTTTTATGTTGATTTCTACACTTTATCATATTATCATGCTGTGCGACATCTATGTCTGGTTATAAAATAATAGGAGCAGAAACTTTGAATCGGGACAAAAGCAAACAGGTGACCAGCCTACTGTTGCGAGTCTGTTATAGCGTTTAGCCCTTTCAAAACAGGACCAGAATCTAACCGGACTGTCAGTTCACTGAAATCTGATTTATCTGGTATAAGAACAGGCAAATATTGAAAAGTTCAAAGAGTCATGTAAGAGTAGCCAAAACCACTTGTTCTGTAGGAGCATGGGAGAGCCATCACCTAAAACTCCAATGATGTAGAAATGATGAACGAAAACTGAACCCCCCCCCCCCTCAAAAAAAAAAAAGATGTGCCTTTTGCCGCGGGGGGGGGGGGGGGGGGGGTTGAGAGAGGGTGATGTTCTTATTGGATTGGTTAACTGGTTTTGAACTGTCGATGGTCTTTTTTTTTCTTCTTTAGATATATATATCTAAAACTGAGAACAGGCGCAGAGCACTCTAAAAATCTTCACGTGCTGCTAGAAGAAACAACTGGAAAACGCGCTCGAATATCTCACTAAGTAACAGTATACTGACGCTGGGTCAACCAGCCTTAACACTTGGATGCTCATTAACCCGGACGCCCGGTGAGACAGCTGCTAAAATTTAGTTTTTATAAGTCTAATGTTTAATGCAAGCAAGAAATACCAACTTATCTGTTCTGATGTGGACGTTCTACATATCGTGCAAATGTGTCAGTCAATACTGACAAACGTGTTGTTTTGCCTACCTGAATTGGATTCTTTGTAACATAAAGATGTGCTTGTATTGGTAGGAATCTTCAACAAAAGCATCTGGACTCTCATAATATGATATTTCGCACTATAGGGTTTCTTTGTTAACTTTTTTTCACCTTTTTCTTTAAATGAATATTTCATTACCGTAACCTGGTGACGACTTCATTAAATTATTGAAACGAGCAAGCAGCAGAATTTAATCAGAGGTTGGTTTAGGAACGATTTAACATCGCATCAGTTTAGATGCTTAACGATTCGTTTTCAAGCGAGTGAAATATCTTTATTGCTAGTCTAAAAAACAAACGAGATTTAAACTTCCCTTTCAACTCATTGAATGCCGCCACATCTACATTACCGTAGACGTCTGTCAAGTAAAAGTAAGTCCTTTAGAGCCTAATGGTCCAGTTTTTGTAGCGTGAAGTGGACAAATGACAATGGTTGCCATCCTCTGGATATGACACTGGTCTATCGCAGATTACTTTCCACAACACAACTTGTAGATTGGTACCCATTTTACACCTGGGTGGGGTTAGGCAATTGGAATAAACTTCCTTGCCAAAGGAAAAACTGAAGTGCCACTGGTAGGAATCGAATCCGGTGCCTCCATGTTCTGTGCTACGTCGCTACCAGTTAGCCACCGCGCCTCTCAAGTAACTTACAAAAACCCCCCAAAAAACCAACAACGGCATGATGTTGAAAGTCGTGATTCTGACGGTTCAAAACGTGCTTTTATTTGATTTATAGTACCTACTAAGCAATGGCTTTAAATCTCATGTTGTTCTCTTGAGTATTTCTGGAAGCAAACAATCGATACGATTTTTTCACTTCTTTGAGGAACCCCTTTTAAAGAAAAAAAAGCGAAAAAAGAAATGATCGATATCTTTAGAGACAAAAAAGCCTTAGCTACTTTTTACACGTTGCTAGAATGGACAAAAATAGACTACCGAAATCAGCCATTAAATGGGTACAAACTGAAAAAAAAACCCAACAAAAAAATAACCACTACAAAAACCCCACTATAACCCATTACTTTCACGGAGAGAGAGAGAGAGAGAGAGAGAGAGAGAGAGAGAGAGAGAGAGAGAGAGAGAAAAAAAAAGTAGAGGAAACGGCACAAGATAAAACGATGTCGAAATTATTGACTGCCTAATGTGTTAGAGGCAAAGTACAGACTAAGGTGAGGTACACATTATATGAAACTGCAGAAAACTTTGTCAATGAATAGAAAAACGTAGGATGATAATTAGAAGCTTTCTTTCTGAGGAGTTAAAAACACATTATGGTACATAGGGATTTTTGGAAACTGTTCTCTCTTTTCAACATGGACGATGACAATGAATTAATTGTGGGTGTAGAACAAACATCGTTATCATTTGCTTTTGATTTTACATCCACCATTACTGCTGCCACCCATGCTGAGAAAAGAAAGACATCCAAAGCGTTCTATTTTACAACTTCATATTCGGAGGCTTTGCAGTATCACTCTGATACAACAAGGTAACAAATTCTCTTTTTGGATGCCTATGACAAGCATCAGACCAAGGGGACGTTTTCAAGACGCGTGTTCAAAGCTTAGTCCGAGACGTAAATTCTAAATTTCGCTCCATTCCGGTTCGGAGTGAATTGTTTTCAGATTTTTGAATGGTCAATATATTCAAAAGTGAGACTAAATTGAGATAATTTTAGAATCCAGCCCCGGATTTAATTTGTGTCTCGCGTCATGAAATCGGCACAAGGTGTTAAACTCTAATCAGAGAACCAGGAATGCTAAGTAGCAGTCGTGCAGGGCGTGGCTGGTACACAATGAATAATTGATGGGCTACTCCTATGGGCTACTCCTACCATGCCTCGGAACCTGCATCATTAGCTCCGTAGCTCAATAGCGTCAGCCTCGGAACCTTCAGGTCGGTGGTTCGAACCCCAGCCTCATCATGCTTAAGACGGTAAAACTGGCATTTTAGCAAAGTGTGTCCTGCCAGGCACTTGACATCATGGAAATAGTGGTAAGACTGGCTGGCCTGGTGTCAGTAGACTAGGACTGGGTGAGATATGCGATTGAGCCCTCGATGTTGTGTCTGTATGACCTCATCTTAACTTTTCAAGAGACTGCGGCTTCTGATATATCTAGACCTAGTCTATGTTGAGTTAAGAAGAGTGTTAATCAGGGAAAAACAAACCATCATTTACAACAATACACCTGCCCTTGCATTTTCCATTGGTCGGGCTTACTGTAAACTATAGGGGTACGTATCAATTATACTGCAGTCTATTGAGGCAAATATGCCGAAGGACGTGAAAGGCCCATAATCAGGTCACTGATCATTTATTGAACCACATTCGTCCCAGGAGAGGAAGTCGAAATGGCGGTGTAGCTATCTTACTTTAGAAGATTACAATAGGATCAGTTGGGATCCGATCATATGGGACCACATAGTGAGGATGAGGACACGAAGCGGCGGCTTGAAAGAAAAGGGGTAACTGAAATGGGCTAAATTTCATCGCCTTTCCTGAAGTAAAGTATTCCTTTATCGTCTACCTTTTGTATTTTTAGGTGTTGGGGATAGCCATTAATCACTTTCAATGTGGAAGTGGATTTAACTGGGGGAATGATAGGATGAAGAGGTGGGAAGGGGGGGGGGGGGAGGATAAGCTTCTCTAAACCTTTTAAAATATTTTCCTCTTAGTATTCCTATTGGGTTGGCGTAATGGAGATCTTCTATTACGAATAAATACAATTTTTTAATGCATTCGTCACAGACTGTCGACGGAATATCATTAAAGACAGTGTTGACTTTACTGGCCAAGCGAAACAGGCAGGAAGTCAACAAAATCAACACAGATCTCTCCAATTCATTGGCAGATTAATGTTGAATCTGATCGCTCGCCATCCATTATCACGCTGGGTCAACAGCGAAGCTGATGTTGAAACAAGGATCGGAACCATGTGTGAAATGGAAATGACATCCTCTTGTAACAAAATTAGTCAAGTCTCAGAGGCAATAACATAAGAGCTGTCATTGCTTTGAGGGGGGGGGGGGGGGGGCGCCGAGTGTCAGGGTCATGGCTTTTGGGTGACGAATGATTCATGTGTGACACTCTGTGCTAACGTTGTGTTTATTAGAAATACCCACGCTAAAAAAAAGGTAAAAATGACATGGATTAACTAGTTTTACAGCGAGGTTTGGACACTCTTATTAACCCTATTTGGTCAAGGAACTCAAATTCAGGCTGTCTATTGTTCCTCTTCGCCACGAGTTTTATTATCTACTTGTTTACACATAACGTCTAGTTAAGTCTCCTTTTTACATACGTTATTCAACGTGATATCATTTGGTTTTTTTTAGGAGAATTAATATTCACTTAGTTGAGCATACAATAAAAAATATTTCTTTATTGATTAACTTTTTAAGGTGGGGGATGTAATAGGCTGTTGTTTCATAGCCACCCAGTTACGGGACTCGCCATGCACATGGTCCGATGATTGGATATGGGTATTTCGTTTAAAAAAAAAAAGATAATTTGAAGAAAAAATGATATGAATGCAATTGAAGAGTTTCTCCGCTTCTGAGAACTAATAAATTATATAAACTCAGATAACCTTTCAGCTTTGTCGATAAATTTGTTATTTGAATGTGTTCTTGATTTGTTGGGGTTTTTGTTTGTTGTTTTGGTCAGTTTTGTTTTAAATTTAAAGCACATTTGACTTTTAATAGCCTCACTATAAACAGCACCCACGCGGAACCCAAAACAATTTAAAAAGTCAAAGCAGTTTCCTGGTGCAAAACCCCTGGAGCACACAAATGACGTACACAGGAAAAAAAATGTAACAATATCAAAACAGCCAACAAACGGAATGACCACCCCCAGCACCTCGCCCCCTCGTCCCCTCACCCCCCCCCCCCTTGACACACACAAAAGTACCATAAACATCTTTAACAGAGTACACAAACTGCCATGTATTTGAAATAAAAAACACAAAATCACAAAAACATGACAATAATATGAATAACGAACTGTGCTCTAGGAAGATAGATGGTATTTTCATCACTCTTTTTGAACTAAAGTATTCCTTAATCGTCTACCTTTTGTATTTTTAGGTGTAGGGGATACCCATCAATCACATTCAATTCAAATACAGGACGGACTTAAAACTGTACTAGTCAACAGATCAAAGCGTGATCCATTGCTTATTTTACACTGGCTGAACCATACGGTAGGGATGTAAACACGCGGTTGTTTCCAAGCTCGAATACTATACATATAAAAAATAAAAAAATGTAAAGAAAAAAGAAATTGATGCAATTCTGAAAAATCTTAGGAAAACCGGGTTTCATTTGGCTTTGATCCCAAAGCCGAAAGCCCGAATTTTTTGTCATGTTCGATAAGTTCGAATTGTAAGCCCGAGTATCAACAGCCCTACCATACGGTCGGTCTCAGTGTACGTTCTGATTCCTTGTGTCAGGAAATATTCTTTATTGCGGAAAGACGTCGAGTTCTTTGATTAAAGCTACGGTGGTTAAACTTATTTCCGTTAGGGTTTTGCCCTCCACTATCATCCTGGAATTTCCACTGGCTACATTAAATAGCCGTGCACAGTTTGCTTTTCATCGGACTTTTTTTTTCATTTCGCATTTTTTCTTTCTAATTCACAAGGCTCATTCCTTCTTTAACCTTTCCGATGGTTTCCGCTTGTTCCCAGGTCACCCTGTCCTATCTTGTAGGTTGCACTGCGATGTTGTTAATATCTTTCCATAGTTCATTTCATTGTGAAATTTCTACAGTTAACCTATGTCCTCCTTTCACTTTCTCTCTCCCTGTCCCCCTTCCACTACTGGAAAGAAGAAAAAGAAGAAGGAGAATGAGTAGGAAGAGGAGGAGAAGAACAAAAAGAAGAAGAAGAAAAAGAAAAGAAGAAGAAAGAAAAGAAGAGGAAGGAGGAGTAGAAGGTGAAGAAGGAGTAGAAGAAGAGGAAAAATTCCCTGAAAGGGCTGCTGAAGTTGCCTATTCCCACTTGCACAATGACGTCGTGGCAGGCAAACAGTTACACAATCGACACCCACCACAATGGCAACTGTTACAGTGGTGACTGTAAAACTGTGTAAACATGACCACCGACCCATTGTACGCTTTGAAGGACCACAGCCATTAGGTACAATACAGACCATCTACAAACGTAATGGCTACTAACACACAAAAGTAACAATGTAATATTCATCAATCTTCTGGAGATTAAAAATGCAAAGGGCAACACCATTAACACTACAAAAGCAAGAATGTTTAGTGTTTCTCCATCTATTTCCACCTTTGTATGCGAATCATACATGATATTTGCTGAGTGTTAACGTAAAACAATCAGTCTAAATTCCTAATTCATAAATGGACGAAATAGTTCTGTTTTGTTCAGATGTTAAAAAAAGATAAAGATGTTAAGGGTTGAAAAGAAAAGATAACTAAATATTTAAAAATTCTTCTTTGTTTCCAAGCATGAGTTCTCTGATTAGAACGTGATAATATATTTATTGTTGTTGTTGTTGTTGATTTCATTGAATATCTTTGTTTTTCGACGTCTTTTGCTATTCATAAATGGTTTGATTATAAAACAAGGCGGTAATTATCTTTAAACGTTTCTTACTTCAGATAAAAAGAACTTCACAATGCGGACGTGATGCATTAAAATGCTCGATTATTTCCTCTTCATGCTTAGTTCCTTTGGCTGGGAAAAGCAACATGTCTCGCCATGTCTTCATCGCCGCTCCGGTTTTCCTTAGGCCGGGGAAATAAATTCAATCCGATCGCCTTACTTCTCCCTGTTGTTGACATTTTCACCGCGGGGTCTGCTTCTAACTAAATAACATGCAAACACTTCAAGAGCTACTAGATAAACCAGATAAACCAGATTTGAGGTTTTCAGGCTTTTGGCACATGTCAGGTATCTGAAATCGGATTTATCATGTATAAGAACATTTCAATTTCCGAGATGTTGCATAGTTCGGTCTGGTTAGAACCAGAGATTGGGCCGTGAAAGCGTCAAATTATGGAACTTTTTAAAAGTGTTCTGCGATAGACAAGCGTCATCACCTGATAGTTGTAGCTATTGATACTCGTCCACTTCATGATACGGAAACCGGGATGAGCTCCGATTGTAAGGGAGAGAAATCTTCGCATGACTTATTCGTAGCTTAGTTTGTAATTTAGAAAAACGCATAATATGATTACATGGATAGATGAATTGACGGTCTCCGATTCTATACATGTGATTGTCGTGGATGAATTAGTGGTTCGTTGTTATCCAGCTTCAATTACTGTGCCAGGAAACTTCCGCATGTATCGGTATCAAATCGATTTTTCTCAACATTTCTAAAAGGAAAGTTTACCTTTATCTTTAAACAATTGAACAAGCCGGTCCGTCTGTGTCTGTATTAATGTATTCGGGTCGAAATCGGATTAGAACTCACGTTTAAACGAATGGCGGCGAATTTGAGATGAGGTTATCCAAAAAAATGATGCAATCATGTGGCACTGATAGTATTCAGGGTACATAAAATCAAGTGATTAAAGCGAAAATTGCTTTGGTCTTGACGTAGTGTTTAACACCTTCTAGTTTGAGTGTGTCGATAAACACAAGCTTCATAGATATTTCTTTTGGACGATAATAATATATCTATTCATATGCTGAATAAGGGATATATATATATATATATATACACTAAATCAACAACAACAACAATAATCCAAACAATAACAATCAAACTAACTGTAACAGAGGCTTCAACTTTGATATTCACTGGCCTAACGATCACCCACTATTATTATCACATAACCGTAACAGTAACAGCAAGAAAAACATACAAAGCTGGCTTGTCTGATTCATACCGGAAAAAAATGCATAATATGATGTAATTTTTATATCAATCCTTGTATATGGATTCCTAAGAGACGGCCATGCCCATAGAATTATCTAAAACTGATATACTGTAAATGGGTGAATTATGGCGAAGGAGGATCTCTGTTTTTGTCTCCATGGTAAGCTCCAATTGAACATTATTGCCATCAAAGACAAAAAAAAAAAAAAAAAAGATATGCCTTCTCTCCAGGGAAAATGACTCTTGATTTCACGGTAAAAGAATTGATCTGAAAACTATCTAGTTTGATAATTAAATAAAGGCTTAACGCGAATTCCATTGACAGCCGACCACAGCAATCATTTTAGGAGGGAGAGATTTCAAATCTGTTGCCGATAAAAGTCATCTTTTTTTTTTAGGTCTCCTCTTACATCAAGTTAGTTTCACCGTTGATTTGAAATATATTAGGACAATATTTTCTCATCACTAAGTTCAATATTTGATCGATTAATTAATAGATCACAAATTTAATCTTATAACCAATTATTATTCCAGGACGGCAAAAAGTTGCTTTTACAATTGGATAATTTAAAAAAAGTGTGACGTCATGTGCGACATACATGGCTTCATCAAGACTTATAAGTTTGGGTGCAGGCCGAGCAATTAGCAATCTACGTCATTGCTACTAGCCAAATATAAGACATTATCGACTGCCAGCTTTTTGTTTTGTTTTTTTATATATTAATACATGGTAAAACGGGACTGAAAAATTGTATGATACCTTATTCTAACCGCTCTAAATTTTGATCCATTCCATGATAAAGGAAAAGTCACTCGTAATTTAAAATTTTTCTTGAGAAAAATCCATTATAAGAAAAAGAAAGAAACAAAACCAAAACCAAAAACAGAATCAAAACAAAAAATCAATAAAACAAACAAAAAATAAAAATAAATGAATAAAACCATGTTATTTCTAATACGCCTGTAGATTTTTTTTGACTGAATTTGATGGTCTCTAGTTTGAAAGTTCTATCTATGTCTAACTTGGTTTCCATAGTATTATAAATTGAAATGAGTTAGTGCCTGTGTGCAATTTGCAATTTTGTAGTTAGCAAATACCAGACCTGTTACAAATTTTCAATCATTTTGATTTTAAGTTGAGATATGTGTTTCACAGTTGCCTATTTTTGGACAGAACAGACCTTTTACATTCAAATTGTGCCTTCTCGTAAAGGTTTTAGTACTTGAATGCTATGCATAGGCATACAGCTATCAGTGTCGTGAAGTGGAAGCATCAAATACGAAAATTGCAAACAAATTCAGATTTATGTAGTTCATATCCTCTACTATATTAGAGTTAGTGATAATAATAAGATACCAATGACAATGATTGCGATGATAATGATAATTGTAAAAACTACATGGATAATAATAAAAGTATTATTAATAATACTAATGGTAATAATAATAAAAATAAATAATAATAATAATAATATTAAGCGTTACCTTCCTTATTCCGATCATCACTTTGCCTTAAATGAGTAGCTGATTCAGGTTTCTTCAATTTCTGAACCCAATAAGCTTAGACTATCAAAGACCCAGGACTGACAGTTTTGTGTGCATGGTTTTATAAACTTTCACACATTAGACAGCCCCGAAAAAAATATATCTTTTAACCCTATCCGTACGTTTGATCCTTTTTTTAAACCCCAGAGCTAAGTAATTATGTCTTTTAAGTACTTGTAGTTGGATTTTTTTGTTCAAACTTTATGTATACCTCAAACATTCTATAAAAAAGAAAAGAATGAGGATCTTATTGAACAATACCATTTCTAAACACCAATACTTTTTAGAAGTGAGGATAATAAAACAGAAATTTTCAAAGAGAACAGCATTGAAATTTCCTGTCCGTAAATCAAGAGTAATTCGAAACCCGAACTTTAAGATTTGTTGTTAATCTAAATCGAAGCGACAAAGCACCGAGATTAGTAGATGAAACATTAGAAGGCTTTGCGTACCGTAAGTGGCATTGCTTCTCTCTCTCTCTCCCTCTTTCTCTCTCCCTCTCCCTCTCTCTCTCCCTCTCCCTCTCTCTCTCCATCTCCCCCTCTCTCCCCCCTCCCCCTTTCTCTCCCTCTCTCTCCCTCTCACCCTCTCTCTCCCTCTCCCTATCTCTCTCTCCTCCTCTCTTTCCCCCCCCTCTCTCTCACACACACAAAGGCACACACACACACACACATATATATATATATATTATATATATATATATACACACATATATACACACTCACACACGCATACGGTTATGTTCTCTAGATAATGCATGGTAAAAACAAACCAACCCGTCAAAGCTGATCGATCTATAATGAAGGCATAACTATAATTTCCTATCTCAGGATAATAAAGTTATTCTTATCTATATTATCGTATCTTACCATCATATCTTTACGGATATGGTGGTAAGATACGACATACGATTAGGGTAAACCTAGTTGAATATTGGAATATCATAATCATGTATATAGAAATCGACATCGAAAGAAAGAAAATGTGTGTGTTCTGTCGCAAGGCTCTCGGTCATGATGCTCTGCAGTAAATCAAGAGGGGTCTTTCAAAACTTCTTAACGACACATGTGGCTAAAACGTTATTACATTTTTGTTTAAATTATACGTTATGTTTTCTTTCAATGCTGAGGACACCAAAAAACTTCAAGATTCGCATATTCTTATGCAATATAAATCAGATTCCAGTGAACTGACATAATATTCCAATTCAGGCTTTTGGCATATGTCAGTTTAATGAAATCTGATTTATCTAGTTTAAAAAAACCGATCATTTTCAAAATGTTCCATATTTGAGTTTGGTTATATCAGAACTTGCTGTGAACCGGATTCGGTTGCTATTAGCAGTACTTCGGGTTTTCTTTGTGCTAGGAAATTTACTCCAATTGCGTCACCCCACCCAGGTATAAAATGGGTACCAATCCTCAGTTTTCGGGTTGAGGAAAGAAATCTGAGATAGACCGGAATATTCAAAATGTAGCAACAATTGTCGTTTAATTTCCCACTTCACGCTACATAAACTGGTATAAGCTCCGGCTCAATGGGTCATTAGGCTATGAAGGACTTGTGTTTTTTTTTGTTAAAATGGACTGACAGTATTCATGCATTCCTGTAAGTAGCATTTCTGTATGGAGCATGAAGGTTTAATCTGTTTGCAAACATATAATGAGAATAGAGGGATTACTATTCCCAAAAGGTGACAACAGCTCTCCTCTCCCTACGTACTGGAAAAGCACTCTTCAAGTGCATCAGTACATATTCTATCCTTCTGTCCAGAGGGTCCTTTTATTACAGCAATATATAACGACAGGGACGCTAATTCTATCCTCTTAGAACTGTTTAAAACCGCATTAGAACCCATGCGTAACGATGGACTTATACCGCCCGACAACCTTGACAAGGATAGGGAAATGTAAAAGCGAGTATCCCTTGATTTGATTGGATAAAGAACATTTCCCCTGGTATTCCCGCCAAAAGGATTTAAATTTCTTGATGTTTAAGCCAAAATCAATATCATCGTGACGGGGAGAGGGGTGGGGTAGAGTGGGAAGGAATGGGGTGGGTGGGGGGGGGGGGGGGGGGGCAAAAAAAACCATTAAACCCAAATAGCAAATTTAATAATTATATTTTAAAA
>JAUEKZ010098181.1:0-12445 GCA_031471865.1 Melibe leonina | reverse complement strand
CATAGAAGTTTTCAAACAACGGCACAAAAGTGTCAAATTCGTAGAGAGACCAAAACATAGAAGTTTTCAAACAACGGCACAAAAGTGCCAAATTCGTAGAGAGACCAAAACATAGAAGTTTTCAAACAACGGCACAAAAGTGTCAAATTCGTAGAGAGACCAAACCATAGAGGTTTTCAAACAACTTTTTTAATGCAAGCACGAATCTTAAATAATTTCTCAATAGAATTAGTATTGTTTCTGCATTTATTAAGTCACACTTGTACAGTAAAATTATTACAATACACTGAGTGTTATGAACAGGATTTTAGGTAAATTGGTTAGGACACGCATTTAGAAAAGATGTTTTGATAGAAATATCCCGAGGTTTGAAATATCGAGGACTATTTCTCCTGGCCAATGAAGGACTATCAATGTAAAACACTAACTCATCCGATTGTCAACAACAGCCGTCCGAGTCGAGTCCAATAAGAGTAAACAGACCCGGTCGTTGACATTTGCAACTTGCGTACACACTGGACGAATAAATAAAACCATCTTGTATTGGTAGCACAGCTACGTCACTGACACGAATCATGATGAAAAAAACAAACAAACAAACAAATACACAAAGACCGGGCTCTACCTGATTCCAATTAAGCGCTCCAAGCGTTTAACCCTTTCGGTGTTAAGGACACCAAAATCTTCAAGACTTGCATGCCCTTAGACCAGATAAATCAGATTTCAGTGAACTGACATTCTACTGAAATCGGATTTATCTGGTATTAGAAAACTTACGTTTTCAAGATTTTGCCCAATGCAGTTGGATTAGAACCACACCTCGCTGTGATAGAGTTAATGATAAAGCATGTAGTTAGTTATCTATGTCTCATGGAATGAATATTGGTAAGACGCACATTTCAATATGTAAAAGACCGAACAGATAAAAGACAAACAATGTAAAGTCGAAGCTTTATTGTTTCCAGAGAAAGAAGCCAAAAGCAATTATTTTATGTAGGTACACCTCTGGGAGAAGACGGACAATAATTTAATTTAAAACGTTAAGGACACAGTAGTGTAACTAAATGACTTGAGGAAACCTTCAAAACACAAGTCTTTGTTGGTTTGAAAAGGCCGTCTTGTTTGTCAATATTAAAATTAGGACTTATTTGTCATTGAACAAGCACCCAAACAAAAACAAAAACAAACCCAAAAACATTGTGATTGTGTAAAAAATAAACGCATTCCTATGGAAGAAAAAAGTTTCCTAACAAAGAAATGATATGCAATGCAAATAAGAAGCTGCTCCATCAAAGTACTTTTTTACACTAACAATTACACATCGCGACAAAAAAAAAGTATCTTTACGAACAAGAAAAAGAGCCTTCAAACACAAATAATTGTATTGTTTGCCAAGCGAGTGGTGAGCACGGTGGCCTAACTGGTAGCAACGCAGCACAGAACCCGGGGGGCTCTGGGTTCGATTCCTACCAGGGGCACTTCGGTTTTTCCTTGGGCAAGAAAACTTACTCCAATTGCCTCACCCCACTCAGGTGTAAAATTGCTACCAATCCACAATTTAGGTTGGGGAAAGTAGTCTGTGATAGACCTGTGTCCTATCCAGAGGATGGCAACCATTGTCATTTGCCTGCTTCACGCTACAAAAACCGGGATGAGGTCCAGGTGCATGGGCCATACGGCTCTAAAAGACTTACTTTACTTGACAAGCACAAAAGAATGACTCACATAGTCTGCGGCCATCAATGGCTGATTTGATGACGTATTGTTCATATTATATGTGGGGACGCCCACAAGACTAAAGAAGAAAGGTTAACCCTTTCACAGCAGGTCTGATTTCAAACCAACTGAAATTTGCAAAATATTGAAAATGCACATGTTCTTATACCAGATATTTCAGATTTCAGTGAACTGACATATGCCAAAAGCCTGACTTTTAACATATGTCAGTTCACTGAAATCTTAATTATCTAGTATAAGAACGTGAAAATCTTGAACATTTTGATGTCTTTTGCAGTGAAAGGGTTAATAGGAACTAACTGATTTGAAATAGACAAAGACAATATGATAACGTCAACGTTTCGACCTAAGGACCTTTTCGGGACAGACACAAGAAAACAATATTACGAAAATGTTATCAAACTATATCATAATACTCATCCGTCTATCGTTCCAGGAACCAGTGGTGATGAAAAAATGATAGGGAGATAAATGGGAGGTGGAGACTATGTCGCCTGTAAACCAGAAATGAGCAAAACCGAGATCTTCCAAAATTCATACTCAAAGCTATGCGAAGGACACCTCGGCACTGTTACCTAATAGTATGTATTCTAATAAAATGTACAGCCTTGCAAAACTAAACGCACTATGTAATGGTCATCAGGGGTCGGTTTCATGACGCGAGACCAAAGCTTCGTCCGAGACTATGTTCTTAATTTGGCACGGTTTCGTTACGGAGTGAATTGTTTTTAATTTTTTGAGTGCTCAAAATATCCAAAGAGAGCCTAAATGAAGCTAAATTTAAAACTTAGCCTCGGACTCAAATCTAGCCTCACGTCATGAAACCGGTCCTAGTTGATAAGGGCTGTATTAGTCAGTACTTATGATATTTTAAAATATTTGTAGACGTCTATTGTTTTCCAGTTTTAACTTGTTAGCTAATATGAATGGTTTTAGCATTCCAAAACATTCCCACACTGATAACATAATATCTGAGTATAAAATATTTAAACGTGGTATAACATTTAACGCATAATTTTTTGTTTGCAGTGGGTTTTAGTTCTTCTTTTTAGTAAATTACATAGAGCTTTGTCCGGCAAAAGATCAATTTAAAAATACATATAAAATATGTCAAACATTTCCCGGCCAGAAAAAAAAAAAAAAAAAAAAAATATTTTAACAAAATAAAAACCAGAAAAAAACGAATTTATAAGGCATGATTATTACCAATGGATGTTATGCCAAGAGCAAAGTCCTTTTTACCTAATTAAGTTTTTTCAATGCGTCATCAAGAGTGGAGTTATTGAGCTGTGCACCGTTCTGCACTTGTTTCTCGTTTAAGCGTATTGGACACATTTTAGCGTGAACCTCGGATTAGAGCAAAGGGACAATGGTTTTTTTTAGGAGACTCAGACATTTTTTATTTATTGATTGATTGATTTTTTAAATGCTTGGCCCACCACTTTTTCTGCGTTTTATTATTATTATCAATGATTGTTATTATTATTATCATTATTATCATAACTATGTTCAATTAAGTTTAGTTGGGTTTTTTCATATTTTGGCAAACTGTGGTTGCTCAATTCAATTACCCGTTTGATGTCATGAGTTTGCAAAAAATACGCTTGAATCAATATTAGCTGTAGTCGGGGGTCACAAAAGGATACACATGTTGTAATTCGTTTTGCATCTTTTAATTTACTATTTCGCGACAATAGTATCGCCAGTTTATAACCTAACCTGAATTGCCTTCTAAGACAATAAAGATTGTTCTTATTATTGTGATTATTATGATCACTATTATTACTATTATTTTTATGCGCATGATTTTCCTAGCTTTGCAAATCAATTGGCAATGGTACCAAAGATAGCGATTTGCTAAAAGATTTAATCAACCCACACTTAAGTAAATATGACAAATTCTATAGTAAAGGATAAAAAGCATCTCTAAAGTCAATTGAACGATATTGCTGTGAAAATTAAAACGCAATGGTTTTTTCCCAATATAGTAATGTAAATCAATCGCAGTTTAGTGAACACTTTGAAAAATAAGCAACAGGTAAAGATACTTTGAAATGGATGGGTTTTTTCTTTACCATGGTAACAGGGGATGGAGGACATTTAAAGAACAAAAGCGAAGGAAAAAATAGAGAGAAATCTAAATTGAATCCAGCAGGGATTAAAACTGAAAGGAAGCTGATGGTTTGAAAATTATGCAAAATGTCAAGCTTTCAGGAATGAACAAGGAAATTAAATTTGCTGATATTGTAATGAAGAACTGTGTGAAAGGCATGTTGTAATAATCATAAAAAATGATCATAATCATCATCATCATCGTCATCACCATCATCATTATCATCATCATCATCATAATTATGAGGATGATTATAATAAAAGAGATAATAAAATAATCGTTGTCAAATGTTAACTAAGGATTGGCATACTGTTTTAGCTAACAGCGCTAACCGAATTCGAAATCTTGCTTATACTATGATTTTTTGTGTGTACATTATTCCCACTCTGTACATAATGGGGACACAATCAAAATAATTCAGAGATCATTTTTTATAGATGAAATATCTACGGTATTGTCCCTTTGTCATCGTTGCACTGTTGATTTCAAAGTCCCTAAGATTAGAAGCGAAAGATTACCCTCTATCATTACAAAAAGCGCTAAAAAGTCGTTTTAATTTGTCTGATAATTATGCAATATAGATAACATGAAATATAATTATCATAATGAGCCAAAAAGCAACAAACAAAAAGAGAAGCAGGCCAATACTTTTTAAATGACATGATTTTAGGAACGGCTGAGAGCATGAAGATGATAGTAATAATAATAATAATAATAATAATAATAATATTAATAATAATGATAACAAAACATCTTATTCTGTACTTGAAAACTTGAAAAAGTAACAACCCTAAGGGCTGGTCGTTTTGAAGATTGGGGAATTTTGTACTTATGCAAAATGATTCAAACAAAGCTGCTGAGCAATTGCAAGCATCAGAAATTCAAAACTTTAGAGGGACGAGAAACAATGCAAGATGGGAGGGAGGGATGGAAGGAAAGAGGCGTAATTAATTCAAGCACAAGCGGATAACCCGGAATACAAGGGGATGAAATTCATTCTACAACCATCACTTCAAAACCAGATTGAAATAGTCTACTTAAGGTAAAGTGAAAACTATAGAAACTATTTAAAAAATGTAAAACAATAGATAGAGAAATAGAGAAATAAAAAGATAAATAAAAAAATAATTAGATGAATAGTGATGAAAGTAAGTAGTTTTAGAAAATGAATCAATAAACAAATAAATAAGAAAAATAAGTAGAAAAATAAATGAATGAACAAACAAACAAACTGATAGATAAATGAATATATAAATAAAAGAATTAAAAGTGAAGGTTTGAAACGAAAAAAGGCAAACTAGAAATTGTTGAAGCTAAACGACTTTAGAGGTGAGAGTTTAAGAAAGCAGCTGGAAGGCAGTTTGCCAAGGTTTGAAATCACATACCGTGTAGTAGACACTCTGCACCTCAGCCTAGAGAAATTTGCACCAGGGTTAAGACATGACCTCAAAAATCTTTAATTTGTCAAGCTTATATCAAGGCTAAATTTTATTTCAATATTGGAGGTTCAGCAATGTCATGCTACCCCAACAAATTGAATAAAATAAAGATTATTCCAGATTACATGTACAAAAAGCTTCAACAATTAAAAAGATTGAGGTATTAATGAAAAAAGAGAGAGTTGATTCTTTATATTTTTGCTTAGTACTTTGGGCTCGATAATTGTGAATAAATCAATGATTCTATGACAGAAAAAAATGGTTATTGTATGGAGTCAAACTTATACAAGCAGCTCCGTTTCAGTAAAAGAAAGATAACAACTTCATCAGTAAGGTACTTTATATTTCCACACATAACAGAGAAGCATAATTTTGGCTTCAAAAACTCAGGATATTAGAAATACAGTGGAATTACTTTAAACCGAAATAGGCTAAACCGAAAAATACCTTAAACCGTAAAGAAATCGATAAGTTGTACGAGTTTCTTCATTGTCTTTGTTGTATCCTTACGTACGATGAACCGAAATGCTTCTAAGCACGACTGACTTTAAACCAAAACAACTTGAGAGCTTCTTCCGTTTTTATCGTTCTCTATCTTCTTACCTCTTTATGTCTTGTCTTGTTTTCTCCCTGCCCTCTACCTTTAGCCTATACTCTCAACCACTCATCCAGTTTTATATATCCACAGAATTAGTCAATTAACCCGCCCCCTCCCCAACACCGGAAATCGCAAACACGCCAAAAAGGGAAGACAGCCACGGGGGACTGCCGCTGGCACGATGTACTGACAGACGATAGGGGAGATGGGGTGTAGAATCACGCCAGATTGTTATTTGTTGCGTAGCGCACTGATTGTTTTTTTCAACAGATGGGCTTGGTGTTGACGATGCCCAATCATTTCCACATCCTTAAAAGTCCTCGTTCGTTGGGGTGGGGCTGCGTGTGTGTGCGTGCGTGCGTTTGAGCGTGTGCGTGCGTGCTTTTGTTGTTGGCAGCCGTTATTTTCACGACATGTCGTGAAATTAACTTTTACGTGCATTTTCATGACGGTTTCTTTTTGACCAATCAGAGCTCGAGTACTGCTAGAGCTCGCCTCTCTACCGATAACACCACACCAATCCCTCTACTGTTGTTATGTTATTGTTGTAACAATTAGTAAACCCTCTAATTCTACCCCTCTTGTTGTAACCTCTGTCGTGAAAATAACGGCTGCCTTTGTTGTCAGGCCTTCGCTCTTATACTGATTGGCTTTGCAATAGTAGAGGTGTGACGTGTGTATAAAAAATTAGCATTGACACATTGAGTGACGTGCCGTTTCATTTCCTCTTTTACGTCGGAGTCACTGCGCATCAGAAACATTCAAGAAAAAGTTCTTAATTTTAGCTTTACTCAGCAGTCAAAGATTCTAAATGGAAGCAATTTGAATACAAATTGCAGTTCAAAATAAAAATCATATCCGAAGTGGATTAAAAAAGAAGTTAAGCAAGATAAAGATATGCTCTTTAAAAACCACGGCATGCCAAATCATTTTTATCTATAATTGTGAAGGACAGGGAGATGCTACAAGAGGCTCGCCAAGAAATGAAGTTAGGTCCAACTACCAAGAAGATGAAAACATGTCAGGGCAATTCCTGACACAATTGCCGCCCGTAAAAAATATGGCAAAAATAGCACTTTTACTCTAAACCAAAATGCCTTTAAACCGAAATGATTTAGAAGGTCCCAAAAATCTCGGTTTAAGGTAATTCCACTGTGTATAATATACATACTTCAGTTATGAATAAAACAACAAACATAACAACACCACAATATATGTATATATATATATAAATATATATATATATATAATATGTGTGTATTTGAATAGTCATACTATGATAATAATAGTGATATAAGTGTAAGATACGGCCGCCTCCATCAACCAGGATACATCGTTATGCATAGTTAAATGTCAAAGTAAACAACTATGGACACGTTTCGACCCGTTAATAAATAATTTTTGTTTCGAATCGGCCAATATATATCTTTTTTTCTCGAAAAAGAAATTTAACAAGGATAAAGAGTTTTTTACCTGTCTTTCATTGTATGCAATAATCGTATGCGAGTGGTAAACACTATACATTCTTACCTTACAGATCCGTTTGTAACATTCCTCCAGACCGGACAGTTCCTCGTTTGCGGCCATCTTGTGGACCTCCTCCGCAACTTCGTCTGCTACAGACTCCATGGGAACCAGAGAGTAAGGGTCAGAGGTCATAGCGTTCCACCCAGACAGCTTCTCCGAGCGGGTAACCCCGCTGTTTGACACTGTTGTGTAATTTCGTGGGTTCGGCCTGGTGATAATAATAATGATGTTATGATCATGGGTGATAATAACAATATCATTAGTTATGGAAAGTTTATTAAAACTAGCAATTTTGAATTAATATTGAATGATAATAATGATAATACAACTATCGCTACTACTCAGAATAGTAGCATTAACATTAGGCTCGAATTGGTACTTCTACATCAACTAATGCCACTGTTAAGATCACCACTTATACTTATAATGATATACAGTCCAGAGCAAAAGTAACATTATAACATTCTAGCTAAGATTAATCATACAATTTTAAATAAGAGAATATATTGGAATACATGTCACAAAACCATAAACTTTCAGCTACAATGTTATGTAATTAGTTTTTGGCTGCAGCGAGTATGGTCCAAGAAATTCATGTTTTACAGTCACCACATTGTGAAAAACACGTTTTGCAGAAATATGAAAATGAAGCATTATTTTCATATTATTCTCTAGCGGTGTAAAGATTGCATAAGAACGCGCCGAAATTCAGTTGAAATAAAAGGAAATAAAAAGAACGTTGTAAACAAGGACCCAGATCAGGTTCTAGAATCAAATGTGTATAGATCAGGATGTATCTCTCTATCTCTGACTATCTTTAATATTCTAAAGTAGTTTCACCAAGAATGCATGTTTTATCTTTGGAAGAACGAGGTCGGGCCATTGGTCATATCGAGGCAAGTGTTGGTATTCAAACTGTTTTGTAGATTTTTAACATATCGATTACACCTTGCTACAGATTGAAAAGGAAATAAGATCAATAAGGTTCGGCATACCAAGGATAATTACAAGACTTGAAAATTAAAAAATTTTGAACTTACATCTTGCTGATAGATTGTAAGAATGGGTATCAATATGACTCTGACTAGAATATAAGTAGGCCTAGAATCTTTGAGAAGTCATTGGAATATTTTGTCTCCAAGATTTAATAGTTTTAAAAATGATCCTTGTATAATCCATTAGTTCATTAGATTCTCATACCTATTATGTATTTATTTACTTATTATTATTCATGTTTTAGCTTCCTGACGAGGGCCATCATTTCTCTGAGCGGTAGTGGCAAGTTTCAGGCTTTTGGCATATTATTATGTCAGTCAACTGGAATGCTATATATGTATAAGAACACTGGAATCTTTGATATTATGTATAACCTGTTTGGTTAGAATTGGACCCCGCTATGAAAGGGTTAAAAGAGACACATTTCGATAAGTGAAATACACAACTTTGTCGGATACCTGATGAGGTCGTCCACGTTGGAAGGGTCGATTCTTTTGCCAGGTCCCCATCTCCTCCTGACCTCAACACGCTCCCCGTCCCTGCCATCTTCCGGGCTGGCGTAGGCAGATTTGCATTTCTACACGGAGGACAGGGATAGAGCCACACACACACACACACATACACACATACACATACACACATACATACACACACATACACACAGACACACACACACACACATACACACACACACATACATACACACACATACACACACATACACACACATACACACACACATACATACATACACACACACATACACACATACACATACACACATACATACATACACACACATACACACAGACACACACACACACACACATACACACACACATACATACACACACATACACACACATACACACACATACACACACATACACACACACATACATACATACACACACACATACACACACACACAGAAACACACACACATACATACACACATACACACACACATACATACACACACATAAACACACACATACATACACACATACACACACATACACACACACACAAACACACATACGCACACACAGACAGACACAGACACACACACACACACAGATGTATATGTCAGCGACAGTTGGTGTCATAAGATGATAAAATGTTATAAAGCCGGTCAACTTAGGTTGGCATCATCGCAATTCATACTTTAGAAATGATCCCGAAGAGTATGACAAAATAGTGTCCGTTAAAAACAAAACAAGCAAGAAACTAAACGTGCACCCAACAACAATAACAACAATGAAAACAAAAACAAAACAAAGAACAAAGACAACTGAAGAAGGCACCATCTTTCACATGACCAAAAGTAGAAATTGGTAGATGTTTGTCTTCTCTGACAAGACATTAAGGTTATGACAACATGAATTATTGGTCAGCCCTTTGAACGCTGATCAGATGATATATTTCAGGAAAGATTTATGAATTGCGTATAATGATAGCTAAAAAGATCACGAACGAGACAAGTAAAAACCCATATCAATGAAATGAAATACACAAATCTGACAAAGGCCAAAGGTCATGATACGATAAGACAGGAAAGAACAAAGACAGCTTAATTTTAACTAAAGTAGGGAACATAAAGACGCTAAAAAAGGAGCAAAAGTGAAAACAATAGGTTATGATAGGCAGCTGTATGACGGTAGTATGCCAGGCAGTTTGCTACTGCGTCCCTTTTCTCATTGTCTGCCCACACTCACCCGTACTGCTCCCCCCGTAAAGCCTCTCTTTTCCTCCTTGACCCGGAGATACTCCACCATTTTCTGAAAAAAGTAATTAGAGGGAGATAGTTATGGTATATCAGTGAACAAAGAGATATTTAAAAGGTAGATGTCGTTAAGGACGTCAAAAATAAAATGATTTAATTACAGACAGTTAAATTGAAAGCTTCTATATTAACGTTTTTTTCATACTAATTGAGTCGTGGGGTATAATAATATTATCAGTTGAACATTTATCAATCAACACATTGTCCTTATTTGCCCAGCCTTGGCACATAATTGCCGGGTGCGGTTCGTTCCCATCCATTGCCCTTCCATATATATAGACTTACGTATCGCCTGTCTTCCGTGGGGGTCCGTATTTTGGCCGACATTCCTCTGCCACGCGCCAACGGTGGAATGGCCGACTTGGATCTTGGCGGCTTAGTGTTGCCTTCCTGCAAGAACAGAAAATTCATTCAAAGTCATCTACAAAGTTTGATAGATTGTGCATGACTGAGCATTCGGCATACTTGTGCTATTGGCAAGGCAATATGTATCGTGGTAGGCCCAAAGTTTGAATCCATATTTAGCATGGTTTCATTTTCCTATGTTTTCTCCTTTTAGATTTTACCTGCACTTTTCATTGAACTTTAACTTGCTTAATTAATCAGTTTTCAAAATTATCCATTAACAAATCAAAATAAATCATATATTACATAACTAATTAATTATGTTTTTTTAAAGCATCTTTTTTTCTTATTATTATTTTTGTTGTTGTTATTTTATTTTGTTGCTCTAAACTATCGGTTCTGAGAGGAGTACTCTACCTATTCAGCAATGGCGACTCTTTGGAAAAACATATTATATTATTATACAGGTACTGATTATCGACAAAAACAGTTGGAACAGTGACTTACCAGACCGAGGTAAATGCCCGTCAGGTTCCGTGACCGATGAGGCACAGAGGAGGAGGAATAAGGCATGTTCCTGGTCACCGGAAGTCCTGCACTGCGAGGCGCAGAGTACCCTGGGATGTGCATGGGGCTTCGGCTCTCTGGTATGACGTAGTAAGGCTGTCTAGTTTAACACTGGCGGTGTGGGATACTTTACTGCTCGTGAAATGTTGTGATTGGCCGTCCCGTCTCTTCAGTATGCTATATCCTCTTTGAATTCCTCGACGCCGAAGAAAATCGTTGATTATGAAGCGGCCTAGTGATATTGATCATGAATATTATGAATTTTCCACTATCTGTCATTCATTGGGAAGCTTTGAGAGTAGTGAGCTCGTAGTTTCAAACACTACGCCATGCCGATACTATGAACAAAGACGTTAAGATGAATCCCAGCATCCATGATGAAAATCGGCGGCTTGTGGTCATGGGAGGTGACTAATTGTTGTATTGTACACTACGAGGATTATTTCATCAAAATGCCAGTAGATTTACGTACAGCAGTCGTGTTGGGAATTAGCAACGTCTGTTAAAGAAAAACAAAAAAAAGCACACACAATGAAAATACAATGACCAGGACCCCAAAGCACTTGTTTCATCGGTCATTAGCTATCAAATATCACTGATGATTATTGTTATTCTTTTTAAAATTAGCCTCAAATACTCTTATAACATTATCCAAGCCCCATGTAAACTACATTTAATTAAAAAGAAACAGATAATTGAGATAATTTCCCTGCATCACACTACACCCCAGACAACTGTCTGTGCTAGCAACTTCCGCCGTGAAAACCCGTGGTCCGAGCACCAGCTGGAGCGGGGAGGCAAAGCCCCAAACAAAGTTGCTGCCGAGCACCAGTGGAAGTCGCTAGCACAGACCGAGTTTATCTACACGTTTGAAGTTCTCTTTTATAGGGGAGCGGATGGCTAAGTGGTTAGCTCGCAGTCTCGTGCTGTCGGCCAGGTGATGGGTGCCGTTGCAGTCCCGGGTTCGACCCCGCCAAGATCAAATTTATGTTTTTATAATTTTTTATAATTTTTCTGCTGTCTCGTTTCTGCACTGCATATTATTTTCACTTAAGATCAGATAAGATAAGATAAGATAAGATAACTTTATTTCTCCCTCAACGGGGAAATTATTTTACAATGTTACATACAGTCATAGTGATGCGCCATAAGACAGGAAACAATAAAATGAATAGGCAAAAATAAATCATAAACATGACTGATTAGATAAACAAATTAAAAACAAATATATAATATAACGAATAACAGATAAAACAATGGATTTCATTAAGGCCTTGGGTGTAAAGTGTTCAAGATCGAAATGGACCTAGGCAAGAAGGAATGGCCATAATGATTAG
>JAUEKZ010097853.1:3616-16085 GCA_031471865.1 Melibe leonina | reverse complement strand
TGTTGTGTGTAATGAAATGAATGAACTGTGGTGTGTGTAATGAAATGAATGAACTGTGTTGTGTGTAATGAAATGAAATGAATGAACTGTGTTGTGTGGAATGAAATGAATGAACTGTGGTGTGTGTAATGAAATGAAATAACTGTGGTGTGTGTAATGAAATGAATGAACTGTGTTGTGTGTAATGAAATGAATGAACTGTGGTGTGTGTAATGAAATGAATGAACTGTGTTGTGTGTAATGAAATGAATGAACTGTGTTGTTTGTAATGAATGAAATGAAAGAACTGTGTTGTGTGGAATGAAATGAATGAACTGTGTGACAGTGCCTGTAAAAAATGTGGGCGTTTTACCTGTGGTAGAGAACAGGTCAGAGACGTTGGTCGGGGTTTTGGCAGAGGTTTCAAAGTAGAGCATTCCATAGTGTTCCGCCAGGCCTCTGGCATCCTGTGTGGGAATCAGAAGGGGAAAGATGAACATCCATTCTGCGTATACATATATCAACTCTAAATCAGTATTGCATTTACATTCAAAGGGAAAATGGAATGGAGCACTTCTTTTCTACAGACATAAACAATTAGAATTAGCGCAGATACATGTAGCTTATTTATAATCCGGTTTGCCAAATATTAAAAGAAAGTTTACTGAACTTTATAACAAACACTTTAATTATGAACTGACCAACAAAAGAACACCTTATTTTTATCTACCACTAATGTGTTCTATGATATAAAAAAAGGTAATCTAATATGTATAAATATAGTGATATAAATGACATAATAAATAACAATACTCATTTAACCAACAAACACTTCAATTGGTAAAAAAAAAAAAACCCGAAAAATCAGCAACCCCATATTATACAATTGTCCGTAGGGTATAGATTGTATGTATGCTCAAAGCCGACAGTGAATACAGATTCCAAATGTGATTAAAAATCAGCAATACCAAAAAAAAAATGGAGTCTGATCACCTGCTTGTTTTCAAATCTTCATTCAGTGCTACCTCACCATGCCTTTTATCTGTTTGCGTTGAAGGGTTGCGTATAATTACCATAAGTATGCCCCATTGCCCCCTTTGGAATAGATATGGTTGACTTCAACCTAACAGATATGTAATGTAATGCATAAATTCAGCAGAAAAGGGTGTGAGTGTGTGTGTGAGAGAAATAGATTGATAGACACAGACAGAAAGTTAGATGAAGAGCTACAAAACTGCTAAACTGACTTTTATTTCATGACTGAAAACTCACCGATTCTTTGACCTGCCGTAGTTCCCTGTCCACTTTGTTTCCGACCATGACCTTGACCAGACTGTCCTCCGTGCTGTGCTCTGTCACGTAGTCTACCCAGAAATCCCGAATGGACAAGAAAGTACGCTGGAAAACACAGACACAAAAACAAAAAAACTAGACCGTAAATTCATCCATCTTGTGTGACTGCTTGGCAGAGAATATAAAATAACTTAGGTCTGTGTCCTTTATTAACTCTTCCTGTTTGGGTTTTGTTTTTTTGTTTTTTGTTGGGGGTTTTTTTGTGGGGTATTTTGTGGGTTTTTTGGGGTCTTTTTAACAGGGGGTGGGGTGCAACATCAATAGGAATACTTCATAAATCCAGTACAGTTTACTTATATTGCTATTATCATTTATCGTATACCTTATGTTATATTGTTCCAAAGCAGAAATTCAATTCAGTCTTGTTTTGTCTGCATGCACGCTTAGTGTATTGAGTATTCTCAGCAAAATGGTTGGTGAAGCAAGTATTATCAGAATAATAATAAAGTTAATCTAAACTGATTGGAAAGAAGCCTGATATGATATGGTGTACAATAGTAAACAGATAAGAAAGCTGAAAATGGGAAGTAAGAAAGGCACGTATTTCCTGGCACAGACAGACAGCGTTTGGTTATCTAACACCCGAATACTAATACTAATACTAATGGTACTACTAATAATACTGCAGGAACCCCTGTGGAGAAAGGGGAGAACAGCCCTAATGTCTTTAAAAATCATACTATTTTTATAGGTTACTCCCCTTGGGAAAAAATATCAATTTGAGTAGTCCCCCTTTCACAGTGCTAAGGACACCAAAATCTTCAAGATTTGCCTGTTCTTAAAATGCACGTTTATTTTTATTATCAGGTTTCAGTGAACTGACCTATGCCAAAAACAGACTTTCAGGCAACTGTACTTATATATCAGTGTGTATTATAACATGCTCTTCTTATTTGATACTACTAAAATCACCGATCAAAATGTTCGCATAATATTATGACTTGGTGACGTCACTATTCATTCGCACCACTTTGTTCTAATTCTAAGCAAATGAATGCCCACGACTCGATTCTAATTTAAGAGAAATAACATTTAATGTTTATTATGTTTCGTAAAATCTGATTTGTATATTACATCTTTATCAAAAGTTGATTATCTTAGATCAACCATCACTGCATGTTATAATAGGAATAATGACCTAGACCTAGAGAATGGGAAAATATTCCCATTCACGGTCATTATTTTTATATCAAGTATTGTGTCATGTCGTTGTTAATGCCGGTGCAGCAAATCAATTACAGGCTTACGATAAATTATAAACGCAATAATTACTCAATGCATCTCCATGCTCCGTTCCTTTATGGACTCCTGTTAAGTAGACAATGATTTTGAGGTAACAGTAACAGAGGCCGAGCGAAGTATTATTTAATTTATACATGTACATAGACAGTTATCTACCCTTTCTGACAGGTCGAAGACGATGATTGCGCATGTGGCGTCACGCAGGAAGTGAGGCAGCATTGACCGGTAGCGCTCCATACCGGCAGTGTCCCACAGTTGCATCTTCAATGGCGGGTCTCTTAGGGTCCTGGCCATGAACGCTCCTGGGGAATCAACACGCACAGATGAGTGATTGAGAGTGAGTGAGCCAGAGAGAGAGAGAGAGAGAGAGATTGAGTGAGTGGGTGAGACGAGACAAGATCATTAGCACACACATACAAAAAACAGGAATTCTCTTTGAGACAAAAGGAATCCATGTTTTTACTACAATTACCTCACTTCACCTAGTTAGTTTTATTGTTACCAACGCAAAACTTGATTTGGGTAAAGTAATATACGATACACAATCGTCCTATCCGGTGGTCACCATTGTTATTTGTCCGCTTTGTGCTGGAAAAAACCGGGATATGCTTCGACTGTATGGGCCAGTGAGTAGGCTCTGAGAGATGTATCGTATTATAACTATTACCCTTTCATTGTTAGGGACAACAAAATCTTGAAAGACGAGCCTGTTCTTATACTAGAAAAAATAAAATTTCAGTGAAATGCCATATGCTTGAAATTCTGGCTTTTGGCATATGTCAGTTCACTGGCATAAAAACCCGTACATTTTCAAGATTTTGCATAATTTCGGTCGGGTTAGAACCAGAGCTCGCTGTGAGAGGGTTAAAGAGTAGTAGTACTTACTAGTAGATATAAATGATAAATACATACAATACATACTCACCTCCAATGGAGACGGAGTAGTGCTCCATGAAATCCCCTGTGACAAAGCGTCTGACCAGCGACGTTTTCCCAACGAAAGGGTCTCCGATGAGGACCACCTTGGCTCTAGTGTTCTTTGCCATTGGGTCTGGGGTGGGGAAAGAGGAGGAACAACTGTTAGCAGAATAAACTCTTTTCATTTCACCATGGAAAAAAATGGACTCATAGCAGAGTGTGCAAAGTGCAATGTTTGATTGTTATAGAAAAAAAAGTTTTTTTGTAAGAAAGTGAAAGCATACTACAGTATTAGTAGTAGTAGTCAAAGTAGTGTCGACGGATTAATCCTCCCCGGACCCACTTCTAACCCAGTCTGTGAATAGATCACTGCAGGCATCATCAACTGACTGGAATCCGCCTTACGGCTTTGAAATTGTGCACTCGTTGACCAGATTCTGATTGTCTACCGTTCGCGGGTTCCTTCCGCAGTGTGGACAATTCTCCCCCATTTGTATTTGGTGGACCGAGTCATAGCTGTTATTGCTCGAATTTTCTTGGCAGTTGACCGTACGGATCTAGACTGGGAGTTGAAACCGGGGGGTTGTACACCTACTACTACTACTACACATACTGTAATAGAGCGTATACACTTATACTTCCCCTGGCCAACAGACGACAACATTTTGTCAACCCATTCAGGAGATTTTCCACCTGTTGCCTTCTCATTCAGGAAACTCCTGAAAAATCAAAGTCTGACACCGATTAACCCATTGTACCTTTGTCTAACGGAAATGCACAAAATTGTGCGACAGTATCACTCTGAGAGAAGAAAATGTCAAAAGAGTTCATTGTATGCACTGCGTCCATATTGTACAAAAATATTAATTTCATCTGCAAGTATTTGCGACTAGGTAACACAGTGCGGGGGGGGGGGGGGCACATGTTGGTTGGCACAACAGGCAGGACCAAGACTGAGCTAACAGAATATAAAACAGCAGTGTAAATTATGCTTATTTGGAGAGCACGAGAGAGAGAGAGAAAGTGTTTGTGTGTGTACGTGTTTGTAAGATTGAGAGAGAGAGTGTGTGTGTGTGTTTATGTGTGCCCGTGTCTGCAAGAGTGTATAAGAGAGAGAAAGAGAGAGAGAGAGAAAGTGTTTGTGTGTGTACGTGTTTGTAAGATTGAGAGAGAGAGAGAGAGTGTGTGTGTGTGTTTATGTGTGCCCGTGTCTGCAAGAGTGTATAAGGGAGAGAAAGAGAGAGAGAGAAAGTGTTTGTGTGTGTACGTGTTTGTAAGATTGAGAGAGAGAGAGAGAGAGAGAGAGAGAGAGAGAGAGAGACAGAGAGAGAGAGAGTGTGTGTGTGTTTATGTGTGCCCGTGTCTGCAAGAGTGTATAAGAGAGAGAAAGAGAGAGAGAGAGAGAGAGAGAGAAAGAGAAAGTGTTTGTGTGTGTACGTGTTTATAAGATTGAGAGAGAGAGAGAGAGAGAGAGAAAGAGTGTGTGTGTGTGTTTATGTGTGCCCGTGTCTGCAAGAGTGTGTAAGAGAGAGAAAGAGAGAGGGAGAGAGTGTGTGTGTGTATGTGTTAAAGTAATAAGATATGTAGGAGTGAAAACAAACGAGAAGAAACAGAAGTAGCGCCAACCAGAGACGCTTGAAACCAACTGTTCCAATTATAGTGCAAGACATTTTTTCCCTTTTAGAAGAATGTTAAGAAATTCTCCCTGAATCCTGTATGTATGGCATATGATATTACGTTTGAACAACAAGAGAGAAAGAGAGAAAGAAATTGTCGCCTGCAGCATATCAACGCGACAGAATATTTTCTTCTATTCTCCAACAAGAAGCATAAGAAAAGAGAGAAGAAGATCAGGCAATTTGAAACTCTTCAGATCAAAGCGGTCTTATTGACATTAGGCGAGGACTTCATTCAAACACAAATGTAAACCTGATGGCGGAATCGATTTACTTTTGATTCACCACCTACCTATTGAGAGTTTTAGGTTCGCTTCAAGGACTACTGGAAACCGGGTTAAGCTCCAGCTTTGTGTATGGGCCGGAAATTTCTGATGGCCTTACTACTACTGCATTCAGTCCTCTATTTCACATCCCCATTATTCAGTGATGGTAACACAAAAAGACAACAAAACAAAACAAAGCGAGGATACGCCGGTAATCCTGGAGGTATGGACCGTACGTGTGCAAATGCCCTTTAACAGTTCATACATACCAAACATGACCGTTCAATTATTGTCAACAGAGCACAAAGGTGAGCACATGCATCACGTGACCTGCCGACGTGAGCCGTCAAAATCGCACAGACAGAAATCGCAATGACCGCATTGTAGTTTATTTCTTTCGTCATATGATTGAACAGACGCGTCGATATTTGACCTCGATTTTCACCGAAAGGAAACTCGATTAGTGTGTCGTTCATAGACTATTAAAGAATGTCTAGCAGTCTTTGTTGACGTTATATTCATATTAGCAATTAGCAAATCAAAGAACTGATTTTTAGATACTCTAATATATTATCTAATGTTCCAAAATCGTGATATGAGGGACAATAATAGAATAATAATTCATGTATTATGCAATAGACATAATCCCTACAAAATATATCGTAACAGAAATGCGTTGCCTTCTCATTCAGGAATCTCTTGGCAAATTAGGAAGTCTGACACCCATGAGCTTCCTGTATCTTTTTGATGGTGATTACGGATGGCATGCATCGTTAAATACAACAGTATCTCCATGTATTTAACTTTAAGTGCTGAAGACATAAAATTTTTCAAGATTTGCATGTTCTTAAACCAGATGGATTAGATTTTTAGTAAACTAGCATATATCTGCTAAAAGCCGGAATTTCCCGTCAGCGCACTGAAATCTGATTTAGTCTGATATAAGAACACAAACATTTTCAAGATTTTGTCTATTTCTGTGTAGGTCAGAATCTGACCTCGCTGTGAAAAGGTTACCTTCCCGTCCTGAACAACACATCAAGCTCATCTTCAAACCATCCGCCCATGACAAGTCGTAAAGAAAATCTAAAAATAAAAGCAGACCCCATAGCGCACGTTGTGTGTCACATACATAGGTACACTATACACGTTTCAGGTGTGCTGTGAGCTGCGATGAACCCAACATTAGATACAGCGCGTAAAGTAGGCAGACCTTTGACGTCAAAGTGGCAACATCTTGTGTTTAACCCTTTCACCGCAAGGTCTGATTCTAACCCAACTGAAATATGCAAAATCTTGAAAATGTGCGTGTTCTTATACCAGATAAATTAGATTTTAGTGAACTGACATATGCCAAAGGCCTGAATTTCAGGTTTTTGGCATATGTCAGCTCACTGAAATCTGATTTATCTGGTATAAGAACTGGCTAATCTTGAAGAGTTTTTGTGTCATCAGCATTGAAAGGGTTAAGCTGACTATGCCAGCAACAGCGAGCGTACACTTATATTGTTCATCGTATTTGCTGGCATTGGGAATATTTTGGTTTAACATGCACGGTGAATTGATTTGTTTATTGAGAGTTTTAGGGCATTTGCAACTGCTATGGTTATATAAGCGCCCAGAGGAAAGTAAGATGATAGGCTAGTTAAAAGAACAGCCAGACTTTGACCCTGCCAGGGACGTTTCGCAGAGAGACGATTTACAGGGAAAAAATTATCATCTCTCAAAAAAGATGACACGGTGAATTGATAGATAAATGGATAGGTTAATGGATAGATAAATAGATGGATGGGTTAATGGATAGATAGATAGATAGATAGATGGGTGGTTAGATAGATAGATAGATGGGTGGTTAGATAGATAGATCGAATATACGCAACACCCTTCAAATAAAAGACTTCAGCCAACCATTGATAGAATGTGTAAGCAAAGAATGACAATGAAAAAACAACATGCCTTACACACTATACACAATTACGCCTACCTGATTAAAAAATCAACTGCCAATGCAAATCACACTTTCTCCAAAAGCCAGCAATTTTTTGTTCAGATTATGTAGTTAAAAAGGTTTTGGTCGTAAGACAGAGCACTCACTCACATACTACAATATTTGCCCTCCTTCTCGTCGATATCCAAACAGTCAATGGATCACTCGTATAAATAATACCTTCAACTCAAATTCACCAAGATATCTCTCTATCAAGTCAAGATATGATAATAATGCTAAAATGGGGAGCAAGCACTGAAAATCCCCCTCCACCGCGAATATCATTCAAAGAATGTCAACAAAAAAAACCCGTAAGACTTTTAAGAAAGACGGGGTTAATTAAACTTTCAACACAATGTCCATCAGAAAACACAGGCAGATCTAGATAATAGAGTCGTCACACAACAATAAAAGGCTGAAACTGATAGAGAAAAAACTCAATGTGTTTAGGATTCATAGCGAACACACCAAAACAACCGTGAAGTGAATGAGAAGGGCACTTGAAAAAACACAGCGACGAAACACAGGTTTGTTAACACTTTATTGAAATGTTAAAAGTTCAACAGCTCTTTGGCTGTTTTGGAATTTGCACACGAGATTATTTACTGTTGACCACGACCTGTGTCCTCCTACACATATGGAGCGAGGGCTTGAAAAGACACTTTAAACCAAATAGAGCTAGACAGTCTACATTCTATCCGGATAAAAACAGCTGGTTGGATCAACCGGCGTATGTCGTCACGCTACACTAACTCTCCTCTTTATCGGCACACACACAAATTGTGTACAATAATATGAACAATCTCTCTCTGAGTGGGGTTCAGACAGACAGCGACGAGAACACCCTTTTACATTTACATAATCCCCGTTGTGCGTCCGACGTCATTGCGACAACATGTTTACATTCCATCAGTAAGCACACACACAGTGTGAACGCTTGTAACTGTTTCCTTTTGAGTACAAGCAGCGCACTATTTTTAGACAAATGGCATTGTTGTGGGTATTTTTACTCAACACAGTCAGTCTGGACCTAGACTGTACTAAATATTATGTGCGTACGCACAACTTGCCAACATGTTGTCACCTTCATCTTTGACAAAAGGATTTATCCACTAAATTATCGCCTCTCACATCGAGCTCTTATTCTGATCCAACTACAATATTATGAAAATCTTCCAAATGTATGTGTCCTTATACCAGATAAATAAGATTTCAGTGAGCTGACATATGCCAAAAGCAAGTCCTGAAGATTCTGCTGCCCTTCTTTCCATTGACAGGGTTAGGTAAGAAAACACAATATTGTTGTCACACTGAAAGTTATTCCGATTCAATTAAAATATCAATTAACACCAACCACGATGTCATTCCCTACTGACCTACATCCGTATGTGACATCAGTTTGTTGTTATATATATAAACATCATATTATTAGGTATCTACCTGAACCCATTCAATGCTATGACAATGACAAGATTTGCCTGTTCTTATACCCGATAGGTCATATTGCAATGAAATGACAGGCAGTTTGGCATATAATATGTTGGTTTACTGAAATATTATTTATCTGGTCTAACAACACGTAAATTTTCAAGCTTATGCATATTTCAGCTGGGTTAGAATCAGACCTCGCAGTGAAAGGTTGAAACTTTGAGTGAACGGGAGAGACGGCTGAAAACTAAACATTAGATAAACCACACGGGTGAGAGAGAGAGAGAGAGAGAGAGAGAGAGAGAGAGAGAGAGAGAGAGAGAGGGTCATACAAGAGTACTACAGTACATACTGTTAATCAATAATAGCACAGCTCATACTCATAACCTCAAGATGTCACACGATTACTCAGAGTGGATAAAGTCTAGACATAAAACTCTAAACATAAATACACCATATAAATATGAAATACTGTCTATCGTACGGTACAATTGCGTTTGACGTCATAGTGACAACATGTCTACATTGTAAAAGCAACAGTCGTGTCTGTTATAGTACATTATTGATGTTGTTGTATAAAAATAATATATATATAATATGTAATATACCTAATATATCTTTATATATACCAGTAATCACCGTTACAGCTTCGCTGAAATTATAACAAGTAATTATAGTAGAATAACAGACACCTACTATATGTGTGTGCCTTTTCATTTATCATGAAGGTATACATAGAGCGTATGGCAAAATGGTTAGTAGAGCGGGTGAACTTGAAACACTGGAGCCTCGGTCCAGTCAGAAGAGGTTGGCCTCCTTGATTTAGTACTATTATTAGCTCCCCAGGTACCAATGATAACTGAACGCGTATTCATCACTGTGGTGAAAACATGTCCCATTAATTAAGCTTATTTGTTAAATGAAAAATGTGATCCAAATAAAAATACAATACCGCAACACTACGTTTAAGTTTAAAGTTATGTGTACTGACCAAATTTGGGTTGGTTTTTTTCTGTTACGTAGTCTTTGAGAATATACTGCTTGCAAATTTTCCTTAGCTCCATAAGTATATATAGAAGAAGATTAAATATAAACCTATAATATAATTTATGTATTTCAACTGGTGTCCAGTCAGGCTTAAACCAACACGTGTATTTTATTGACAGGGCTGGATCAATACATGACTACCACCGTGAGCAGTTCAAGCGGTAGAACGTCAGCCTCGGAATCGGTAGGTCGGGTGTTTAAATCCTGGCGACATCACATTTAACCCTTTCACAGCTAGGTCTGATTCTGACCCAACTGAATGCAAAATCTTGAAAATGTACGTGTTCTAATACCAGATAACTCAGATGTCAGTGAACTGACATATATGCCAAAAGCCTGAAATTTGGTAGATATATGTCCGTTCACTGAAATCTGATTTATCTGGTATAAGAACTAACCAGTCTTCAATATTTTAGTGTCCTTAACAGTGAAAAGGTTAAAACGATCTCAGCATTTTAACAGCTGTCTCCCCCAAGCCGCCTGGCTTTATGGGAACAGTGTTTACCCTTTCACGGCGAGGTCTGATTCTAACCTAACGGAAATGTGCAAAATCTTTAAAATGTACGTGTTCTTAATCTTATACCAGATAAATCAGATTTCAGTGAACTGACATAATATATGCCAACAAGATTTTTCATATTTCATTTGGGTTAGAATCAGACCTCGCCGTGAAAGGGTTAAACCGACAACAACCAAATCGTATGGCATTTTAAATTCAAACCTCCAGTGAAAGCTCTTCAAACCATTGTTTGTAGACATCGTTTAATGCATGTACGCTTGCATAGCCTCCGTTCAGTTTTGTCATCTGACAGTTTAAAACAAGGTGATCCGTATCTTGTGGATAATCTCCGCAGTGGGGATAGGTAGGAGGAGTTAAGTACATTGGAACCCCTGGATAAGACCTCTTGACCTCCGGTCCCGATTTTATATTTTTAAATATATCATTAGTAACCAACTGACATATAATATATCTACCAAATGTCAGGCTTTTGGCATATGTCAGTTCACTGAAATCTGATATTAATATTAGAACACGTACTTCGAGTATCTATCTCTCCCGGCACTTCCTGTGTTCTCAAGGGAAGTTACTCGCGATTTTCCTCAGGAACAGGCAGACAAAATGGAAAAACTGAAAAACACATATTATCGCCTGGCCGACAGCACAAGACAGAGAGCTAATCACTTAGCAATCCAGGGATGCATTGCATCTAGTATTTCAAGTTTGATTCATTTCTAATGAATGCATATATTGTTGTTCTGAAGGCAAAACCCCAAGTTGGTTTATTCGATTTGATTTCTTTCTCTTTATTAAACAGGAAGTTTAGAAGGGGAGAGCAGAAGAGATTTTAAGCCAATTTTTAACCCTTTCACAGCAAGGTCTGATTCTAACCCAATAGAAATATGCAAAATATTGAAAATGAACGTGTTCATATAGCTACGAGATAAATCAAACTTCATTGAACTGACATAAAGTCTGAGTTTCACATGTCAGTTCAATAAAATCTTATTTATCTGATATAAGAACCGACAATTCTTAAAGATTTTGGTGTCCTTAGCAGTGACCGAGTTAAAATAATTTTGGTACTTACCAGTCGCTGCGCTTGAGAAATATCCTGGGTTGTAATATGCGTCGCCTATTTCCATGTAAAACACGCACAGTGGTGGCTGTTTGCAAGAGCTCAAAGTCAAGTCAGCCTCTTAGTAAGATTGGGGTTAAACCCACTCTAGCCACGACAATCTGAACGGTAGGTAAATAAGTAAATCACTCCATAACACACACCGGCAATAGAAATAGCATGAACTCCGAGGAAGTGAGACACTGATTTAATGAATGATAAGGACGAAAGCACGGTAGATATTGCGCTGTTTGTGTAGTTTAGATAGACAGACAGTGACAGGTCCAGGTGCTCACTGGTCTAGAGTTAAGAGTTTCAGTTCGTCTTGTCGCTGGTTGGTTGGTTGGTGTGGAGATTTTGCCGTGGGTCATCCAGGAGTTGTACAACCACCTGATTGCATGAATGGACACCCCATGTGGGTGTAGGTGTGAGTGATGTGTGTGTGTGTGTATGAGTGTGTACGTGTGTGTGATGTGTGTGTGTATGAGTGTGTGTGTGTGTGTATGAGAGAGATATATAGAGTGTGTGTGTGTGTGTGTGTGTGTGTGTGTGTATGAGAGAGAGAGATATAGAGAGTGTGTGTGTGATGTGTGTGTATGAGAGAGAGATATAGAGATAGTGTATGTGTGTGTGGTGTGTGTGTGTATGAGAGAGAGATATAGAATGTGTGTGTGTGTGTGTGTGTGTGTGTATGAGAGAGAGATATAGAGAGTGTGTGTGTGATGTGTGTGTATGAGTGAGTGTATGAGATAGAGATATAGAAAGTGTGTGTGTGTGTGTGATGTGTGTGTATGAGAGATATATATATATAGAGAGAGAGTGTGTGTGTGTGTGTGTGCGCATGTGTGTGTATGTGTGTATGCATGAGTGTGTGTGTGCTTGTATGTGTGTATGCATGGGTGTGTGTATGTTTATGTATGTGCGAGAAGAGACAAAGGGAAAGGGTAACCTAACCTT
>JAUEKZ010097742.1:0-10767 GCA_031471865.1 Melibe leonina | reverse complement strand
TAGTCAATTTAAACCCCCCCCCCCCCCCCCCCCCCAAAAAAAAAAGGTTGGAGACTGAATTGTAATCCAACACTAACATTTCCCGCCAATTCTGTCCACAAAACCACAAAGAAAGAAAGTGAACTGATCTCAAATGCTTAATGTCTAGCGGGCAGCTGGTAAGGGGAGAGGCCTTCACTCTGCCACCCAAGATACAGGGCCCTACTCTCCGCATGCTATCCACAAATTGGGCTAGAGGCTAGGTGATTATATATTATTCTCTCTACGTTAGTTTACACGCCACAAAACGGGGCGTGCATGGAGCTTCCGTGTGTCTGCTGCCTCAATGCAGCACCCACTCTTTCTACACCTTAAAAGACCAATCCACCGCATTTTGGTGACGGAACTATTAGGAAATATTGTTGGTGTAGCCATTTTTTCCTTGTTCATTACATTTTGATAAAGGATCTATGTTCCGAATATTCCATTGCCACAAATCGTCTAGTGGTTGCTTCATTTTTGTCGATATATGTTTTGTTGTTTTTTTGCTTTGTTTTGTTTCATAAATTCGAAACTTATTTGCCCTTTAGTATTCATTTTTTTTAAAACTATACCTTATACTGTTGGTTTTCTTTTCACCTGCTTTCCTCATTTTCACAATCAAGTAAATCAATCAATGCTGATCGAATTATATAATAAGTTTAGCATTTGAAATATACTCCACACTTGTGTGTCAGTCTTAAAACAAATTATAAGTAGTCTGCCCCACTGAGTAGACCGTTCGCATCGGAACCAAAGGGACAGATGTTCGAATCCGGCAATCCATACGTAAAATCGGCTCGTTTGTAGTTATCTCGCCTAAAGCTCGGCAATAAGGGAACAGTGCTACTAAGAATAACTGGCCTAGTTTGTTGTGAATACATTACATATTTCAATTAGCCGTTCCTCTGCATCAAGGTGTACATATCTATTAATGTAGCTCCGCCCGCCTTTGATATATCTTTAAAAAATCTTTAAACTGGCAACATCCGATCAATCACTTCCTGATTTTGTACATTGGGGAAAACAAGAAATATATTTCTTTAAATGTTGATAATAATCATTTCAAAAGTATAAAGGCGTGTGCTGATTGTAAACAGAAAAGGTAGTGTGGCCAAATTGATAGGATCGCTGTCTGGTGCTATTGGCCAGACGTAGGGTGCAATGTCATGTCCCTGGTTTGAATCCACAATACAGTTCTTCGTTCTTTGACTGTGTTCCTTATGGCATTGCTTTAACACATTCAAAATACTTATTCCATAAATTTTCTGTGCCTGCGTGACATTTTACTATTTAAAGAATAATATCAATTCGCGAAACCACGCAAGCAACGAGATTAAAAAACAGTGAGTTTCTAACAATAGAAAGCAGAATCTACCGTGAAGCTTTATAAAGATCAGTTAATACAAATACAGAATTGATAATAAAAACTCGTTCTTGTCTCCAACAAAAAAAAACGTCTTGCTCATTCAATAAATACATTTAATTATTAAGGTTTTTTTATCCTCATTGTTTAGCTTTTTTTCATAATTCTTCTGGAAAATCATGCAATATCGACTAACGCGCCAATGGATTAGCTCTAGGGAGAAATTCTTGCCCCAGGGTTGCAAGACGAGAAGGCCTTGATGCGAAACAAAACGCAGATTATTTGTGACGGAGTGTAAAGCGTGGGCCGGAAGATGTTCATTTCCGCTCCGGCCCTGGTGACACAGTGTGCCGTGTGCAAAGTCATTTCAACTCCTTGTGACCTTGATCATGTTTTGTCCCTGCCACGGCATTCGGACAATAAATGATTACCAGTCGATCGACAGGGTTCACTAACTACCTTGTTGTAGTGTTCGCGTCAAAGGTAAATAATAATGACAAATACAAATTGATTTATTTAGCATCTCACCCCCGTAACTAGAAGCTCAAGTAACAAGACAAAGTTCAGTTGTTTTACTTCTCAAGGGTTTGTTGTTTGTATGTTGTTGGGTATTTTTTTTTGGGGGGGGGGTTGTCTTTTTCTAGGGGGGGGGGTATTTTGTTTATCTTGTATTTGTTTGTTTGTTAACGTTGTCTATCACAGTATATAATTTTGTCTTAGTGTGGTATCTTTTTGTAATAATGCAGACGTACTTATAAAAATGTAATCGATCAGCATGTCCAAAATTATCCATAAAAAAAGAAAATTATGCTTGGCTGAAGAGCCGAACCGAAGTTAAAGAACCATGAGACATAATGGGATGTACAAAACATGTTGCTACGCCCATGAGCCAATAAGCCCTCATGCTGATTTTTCCTTCTCCGATATTTCATTTATAATAAAAGCAAACACTAGACCGTTACTGACAAAACAGAAATTGAGTTTTGGTGCAATATCGTGGAAAGCTTTAAGAAATTTAAGATTTTACCTCTAACACACAAAAAAAAAAATTATATGCCTATGCTGAGGCTGTCGTAAGGTATTCCGCTTTGCCTTATTGTGAGCTGCATTAAATTTAAGACATTTCAAAACGTTGTGCGTTTCAAAGTATGTGAGTGTGGATGGGAGAAAAATTCTCACACGTGAATTGGACGGACCTGAAAGTAAAAATGTTTTCGCAGAAAAAGGACTGAAACCTTTTAACGACCAGCAAATAACAAGCGGTGTCAGGAACTTAACGCTGAAGCCCAAGCATTAGGGCCACTCTTGATAGATTAATTGCTAGATTTTGGTCTTCGTTGTGGGTTTCCTGCCCTCACAGCCCTAATGGACTCGGGTCTGGCCCGGGCCGAGTTTTGAATGTTTATTTTGTCTTCAAAATTTTGTTCAAAATCACATTTATAAGAATCAAAGGATAATATTGGTGTTGATGTTAGTTTATTTATCAATGTAGTTCATTCGAATCAATTTTCAATGCAATATATCATTTTTTTAAAGTTTAAAATAAGTGTATTGATAAGAATCGAAGAACTTTGAAATAAAACCTAAAAAGCATTTGGAATCAAAAGCATCGGGAAATTTATTTTAGTATTTTATTTTTTTTAAATTGTTTGGTTTTTTTTTGGTTTTGACGTAACCTGACTGTAACTGGACTTTGCTCCATAGAACAATGATAGAACAATTATTAAACTGTTTTCTCCACATCCTCTTCGAGTATTATGTTTTTCTAATCCAAATCTAGAATCAATAGAGCATTTTGTTTGTCAGGCTTTAGTGACATCTTTTCATATTTCACAGGACAATTAAGAGGTTCGATCATTTCGCATGGTATTCTTTTAATTCCATTCGATTTTTTTCTGACCAACTTCCCTAGATGCAACTAATCAATAATATAATAAATCGAAAATCATACCTACTGGCAAATCTGAACGCGTCAACAGCTTATTTTGTCTGCATACTACCCGACATTTAACACAACGTCACTGCAAATGACAATGAACTGGCGTATGGCATTGATTATTCATTCAGCGCTGACGCCTCTTTAGGCATTATGTTTTCAACATTTCTATTTACTACTGAACTCAATACCAACGATTTTTTACAAAGCACATCAATTTCCAAAGATAAAGGCATCGTGATATTCATGTCTAAATTGTTGAATATGAATAATCGTTGCGTGTTTGTCGCGTAATATCATAATGTCACACGATGATATTCCAAAGTTGAAGAAAACCAATACCGTACAAAACAATATATATATATATAGCAACGGTAGATTTTCACAAGAGCTGTATTATATATTAACATAGCTGCGCATACAATGTGTGATGAAAGGAGGTGTACATAGAATGTAGAGCAGACAACACGGAAGAAAACGTTGTATCAAAATATACCAAAGTATGGTAGCATTCATAGATAATGAATATATAAAGAAATAAACTGCTATATCTCTTTCCTTGCTATTCAAAACTCAACTTACCTTAATATCCTGTTCAGTATGTCCTGCACAAAAGTGCGATAACTCTAAAACATAAAATTATGACAAAAGGTCCGTACGAAGATAATTTTATTAGTATACACAGCCGATTATTTCAAAAGGCGTCGTCTTGGACAAAATGCTAATGTGGTGGAGAGATAGCATTCATAGGGTCCTATCGTTCTTAGCGTAAGCTACCCCGCGCGCACACGTGAGCTGGACGTGTCCTCACCAGCCAACACCCACACTTGCTTCGCGTGCTCACGCGTTTTAGTGAGGACGACTCACGACTCTACGAGCTGATGTTCTAATAGTATCTTCTTCTTGGCGGCTGCTTTATTCCTCCCCTCGTTAGCCGTTCGGGGCTTCGGCTTGGTGACAACCGGGCTGAGAGCAGGCTCTCAACTTACAGCAGGGCGGTACAGTTGGCAAGCTAGACAGGATTGTGGAAAGAGTTTTATTAGCAGCGGAAAGTTTGCTATCCGTGAGTGCCTCTTATCATGCCACTTCAAAATTTGCCTTTTTTAAATGTCGACCTTTGAAATGAGCAGGAAAGACAGGCACATCATTAGGCTATGTGTGCCGAGGTGGTAAGGTTTGGGTGTATTCGTGGCTATGGAACACTGTAAATACAATGTTTACAGCAAGAACAAGGGAGATAACACATGGCTTTGGAGCCTTCTCCCCATCCGAAGAATTGTATAGACTGTATGCATTGAGGCAAATAAATACTCCCAACAATGCCCGCACTGCACAAATACACAAATATGTTATAGTGCTATTTGGGAGGGGAGAAAAAGGTAAACACCACCCACTTGGTTGCTGGCATGTTGTCATTATGATGACGTCTAACACATACTGTCTAGAACCCTTCCCTTTAGTAGTCTTGGTCCATGACGTTATAACATGTATCACATCAACCATTGTAGATCGCTACAGTGCCTTGGTGGTGTTGGGGAATATACGTTATTGCATTTAGTGTTCATACTCATACGCTTTGTGTGACAACCACTTCTCGTTGAATTCTTATGAAAACCTAACACAGAGAGGTAAAAGAAAATGTCGTGTGGCGTCCTATCCGTTGAAACAAAATGTTTTGATGGGGTCCGATTTTAACCCAGCTGAAATGTGCAAAATCTTGAAAATGTACGTGTTCTTATACCAGATAAATCGGATTTCAGTGAACTGACATATGCCAAAAGTATGAGCTCTGATTTATGTAGTATAAAAATAGACAAATCTTGGTGTCCTTAGCGTTGAAAGGGTTAACGGTATCAAAGACTCAGCACAGTAGGCTAATCACCTTGCTTCTGTCTTGATCTTCGAACTCAATAAAGTTATTGTTTGACTGCTTTAAACATTGTACGTATAGCCAGGACCCGAACACTGCATGATGGAACTTGAAGGGTTGGAAAATAAACGAAAAAAAGGCAATTGCTAAACTGGACTTACCTACTTCATATTGGCAGTTACCATTTTCTGTGTTTTTCATCATACAATTGTGTGAAGGGTGGTCTAATCAGTTTTTTTTAATGATTGCGTCACTATTTTTCATGAGTTAACTAAATGATTAAAATTAGATGACATAATTTATACTTAAATTGCATTTTTTAATTTGGTGATTTACAGCTATTGAGATATATGGGATCCCCCTCTATGGGTGTTGACTTGAATGCACAATTCTGTTTGTTAACCCTTTCATTGCGGGCTCCAATATGCAAAATTTTGAAAAATAAAGCTTTTCATACCAGATAAATAGGATTTCAGTTAACTGACATAATATGCCAAAAACTGAAATATAATTCATCTGGAATAAGAACGGGCAGATATTGAAGATTTTGATATCTATTTAGCAGTTTAAGAAATAACTCTAGCATTGGAAGGGTTAAGACATTTAGGCAATAATATGAGTTAATAAATTTCCAGCTCAACACAGCTCTGCCTGAAAGACGACCATGGGTCATCCAGATGTCTGCATCTCGGGTGGGGGTTAAGCTACGTAGTCTTATGTTATGAAACAAGAGGAAGTAAGAAGAAGAAAAATGAAGCAAAAAGAACCAAAAAAAGAACAAAAACAACGACAACAACAGAAACAACGTGTTCTTACATTTTTAAAAGTTAGTTTGGAAGTCGCAATGGAGGTCTATCTCAACCCGTATTTTTTTATTTTGCATGTTTTCCATACAATGCGAAAGAAAAGAAAATATTTAACAGAAGTTAAACAAAAGACGATGGTAACACATCCAACAGCAAAAAAAAACCTCCAGATAGGTGCTAAAAACGTACGGCGGTTTTTGTGAGGTAAAAGGGAAGATGAAAAGTTAATGAAACGAAATGGATTGCATCCCACAATCGCATTTAAGACCCTGTTGTAAACTTTATTACTACAGCTTGCAAGCTTCGCTTTCTCCTTGTGATAGATCTTACCTCTTTCGTTTTCGGCCAACAATGCTGAGTTGAACGCCATCAATATAAAATGTTAGGGGTTGGCAGTTTTAAATTTGTATTGTGTTGATAACAGAAAGATATTTTTATGTTGGGTACAACGTATGATGTGGGTGTTACTTGTATCAGACAAAAAAACTGCTTATTTCCAGATTGTTAATGGCAATTTCACAGTTCTTTGAATTTTAGACACACTGAACAGGAATTGCATTAACTAACGACAATGTCCTCAGTTCTCTGTTACATACATCGAACCCAAACTAATTTTTAATCAATTTGTTCGTTATCCTAGAATTTTAAACAAGCACCAGATTTATTTTGAAAAGTGACTTTTACTTCCATTCAATTAAAGATAGACATACACATTTCTGATATTTTCTCTAGACTGATGCATTGATATGCTTATCACAGAGTATAATCGATTAATGTACTCGCTTCGGAGTTTCCTAAAGGTTTTATTTACTCTCATTTAGACGAAAGACAATTAGGAAGGAGATACAAATTTCCCTTTCACAGCAAGCTCTGATTTTAACCGAACTGAAATGTGAAAAATGTTGCTTTTCTTAGACCAGATAAATCAGATTTCAGTGGACTGACAAATGCCAAAAGCCTGTCAATCAGACCACTAAAATCTGATGTATGTGTTCTAAGAATACGTAAGTTCCTAATTTTTGCATAATCTGCTTGGTTACAGTCAGACCCCACAGTGGAAGGGTTAATAGTTGTTATATCAGACCAATGGCATTATTCAAAGTATAATAGGATCGTCGAAATCTTCGTCGTCCTTTGATTTCCATAAGTACTTTCATCGGTGTACCCTCATAGTCTAATTCTCTTCACATTTGCGTGATCTCACGTCTAAGCTTTGGATGTGGCACGTTTTTGTAAACAATGCCTACATAATGTGTGAGGGTATGGTACTATATTTTCACTCCACGCAACAACAAAAACATCTGAAAAAGAAAGTAGAAAAAAATAAAAGTAGAGAATGACCGAATACAATCATACCTTTAGTCATGCAACCATGTTCAGAGAGAGTTAATGCTTATTGAAATGTCATGGAACCAAGAGTATAAAAAAAACAATATCCCTTTATTGATTAAAAATATGGTTTTGGTTTGTTTTTTTCCTTTTGAAATTCCTGAAAGAAGACTCGACTACCCCCTGTCGTCAGCTGCGATGCTTGTACCAATACTAGATTGGTAAGATGAGGTCATAGTTTAAAATGCCTTACATTATAGCATGAGGTCGTTTCCCATTGTCTCGCAAAGGAGATTTGGATAGACGTATCTAGAGGTGCAATTTCCACCACCGGGTCAAATTACTTGCACGGTGAAGGATATATCTTTTTTTTTAAACTTGTATTGGTTTTCAGCACGACTTTAGGAGTGATATTATCAAGAACGAGTACCGAATACCAATCGAAGTTCAAGAGAGATTTTGTTGCACCTCCCATTTGAAAAGAAGAGTCAGCAAAGATTATTCTGGAATAAATTCAGAAATTTTGCTACTATTTGATCGAACTTTAAACTTAAAAGACAAACCATTTGATTGTATTCTTGCGCATCTAAATATTTCACTGTTAACGTCACAAAAGTTGAAGGCCTCAAATAATACCATGCTATGGTGATAATATGCAAGCGTTCCTTGATGGGCCTATAAAAGATAATAGCAACCACTCTTTATCATTACTAAAAGGGGTGTCATAAAACATGTTTGATGCTTGTCTCGGCCACTGCTTGTCGAAAATAATTTAGATGGTCCAGTCTAACCTCAGTGTCTGGTCTTAGGTCCAGTCTAACTTCAGTGTCTGGCAACATCTCTTGCAGGATGGCGATGTACGTAAGTCTGTTTTGAAATAATGATCACCAACAACATTATTTCACCATCGTCTAGAGTTTCAAGGAAGAGAAAACACAGTTCGTGTTAAATAGAACTTTGCGTTCTCTTACCTTGGAACATAATCGACATTCGACATCCAAATGTCCCAGATGGTCATACTTGAAAGAACACGCAGTGCAGAAACGAGACAAAGCCAAAGAAAGCAGAAAATGGAAAACAGATGGTCACAGCTTAAAATTTCAAAACCCCAGCAACAATTTACGATCTCATTCACGTCATTATTGTACCTAAATTTTTGGGTTGCTTATCTGATCAAGGTAGTTGGTTTTTTCTAGCCTTTAATCTTATAAATATGGATACAAAGGAAAATTTAGACTAGGTTACATAAATCAGATGTTTATTGGCTAGTACTTGTCTAGTTGAGGCCAGTAAATTATTGTGTAACGGGGCTGTGCTCTTTCATCAGATTAATTGCCTAACGTTAGCGTTAACAATGGAGTGAGAAATATACAGGCAACTAAATACAGCGACTCCCAAGATGCCACATACCGTTTGCAAATCCCTAAGCAGCTTAGGCTGTCTCGTGGGCCACTGGGAATTTTGTGTATTGGAAAATACATTCCTGGCCAAATGGGGAATGAAATAAGTTCCTGTTTCAATGCACTTTATAGCAAAGGGAAAAATAGTTTTGGTTGAAACAAGTTAGCAATTAAATCGTCTTTGCCTGAGGCACCGATTTGCATCGATTGAAATCCCCACAAAAGGAAATTTAACTGTCAATGCGGTACGTGTTTTATAACGTCTTTTACTGATTTATAACGTCTTCCACAAATTGAGTGATTGACATCGTGAATAGGGCCAGAAAACACAACAACAGGGATTGGCTTTTTTAGCAAATCTAAAAAGCCATAAACAAATATTTCAACGCTCATTACTATCCACCAATTCATTAGGTATTATATCTCCCCGTGACAAATTGCAGTAAATCATGCATTCTTTGTTTTAAATCCAATCAGGGATATTGCTCGAATACACTTTGTAGTAGCTGAGGCTAGTGGGGGGGGGGGTGAAGAATAACACCTCGATAGACTGTATACATTTGACGTCATAATGACAACATGCCCCCAACTAGGTGTACTGTGTCCACCTTTTTCTTCTTCCCAATAATACCTTAACATAATTAGTATGTTAGTACAGTGTGGTCTTTGTTGTGAGTATTTTGCCTCAACGAATACAGTCTTATAGTAAATCATGACTAGTATGTAACTTGTTTTTTACAACCGAATTATAAGTTAATAACCACAAAGTCAATGAATTAAACCAAAACTTTGATATTATTATATTCTATAGTAATATCTTTGTATTTTTTGTTCTCGTAGACACATCTGTTTAAAAGGAAAGGTTTAGAACATCTAAATCAGTGCTTGCGTAAAATACACTTATTCATAGTTGTTGTTTTAATTGTCAGTGTTATTTATTGTTGACTGTTTATTAGCAGATATTGCCCATCGTTATAATGTGACAGGTATTATTCGGTCAAATGACTCTGCTCTGTTCGCTATTGTCTTTAACCCTGTCAACGCTGGGTCTGATGGTAACCATGTACATAGATCATGCAAAAACTTTGAAAAATACGTATTCTGAAATTCAGCATTTTGGCATATGTTAGTCCACTGAAATCCTATTTATCTGAAACAATAACAGGCAAATTTAAAAATTTTGATATCCAGTTAGCAACTTAAGAAATAGACTTAGTATTGAAAGGGTTAACTTTTGGTATCCGATTACGAAACTGAATGGCGGCTTTTACTCAGTTTATGCCTGTACTGATACTTTCATAGTTTGGGTTAACCCTTTCACTGCTAAGGCCACCAAAAGCCTCAAAATGTACGTGTTCTTATACCAGATAAATCAGCTTTCAGTGAACTGACATATGCCAAAAGCCTTAAAACCAGGCTTTTGGCATACGTCAGTTCACTAAATTCTGATTTATCTGGTATAAGAACACGTACATTTTAAAGATTTTGCATATAATTCAGTTGGGCTTGAATCAGATCTCGCAGTGAAAAGGTTAAGAGATGTTCCTTGGAGACTTGATTCATTCGACACTATAACAACCTTTGGTTGTGTCGTAAAGTTTGGCTAAATAGAGTAGTTTCAATATTGCTCAATTGGTGGAAGGGTTTCAACTCTCAACTTTCAACTCTCAACTCTGACATTACACGTCAAAAGTTACCCAATGGATGTAAAATGAAATCTTGAATATTTTAGGCCATATGCCAGTGATCATTATTTTATCTTTGTGGTAGTATCTTCTTATTTTCTCAATCACTCTTTCTCTCTCTCTCTCTCTCTCTCTCTCTCTCTCTCTCTCTCTCTCTCTCGCTCTCTCTCTCTCTCTCTCTCTCCTTTCCACTCCTTCAAAGCTATTACCTTAAACTCTCACGATGCCCTCATTGGCACTGACACTTTAATGTCTGTTCTCACATATCACTGTTTAATAGCGCAAAGTTTCTCATCCCCTCTCTCTCTCTCTCTCTTCTCTCCCTACCCCTCTCTCTTTCTCTCTCTCTCTCTCTCT